>BCLF01000034.1:2325986-2389889 GCA_001602275.1 Zoysia japonica | reverse complement strand
GGGTTGGGTCTTGGATGAAGAATAGCAAAGAGGGGACAGTGTGGCCAAATTAAAGCTTATATGTTTGTTTCGGGGGAATGGGAGAAGGTTATTTCCAGGAACCTCTGCTTGTCCTAAGTTGCATGTGTAAGCTCCAAGCCTCCAAGAAACCCAATGAGACAAGATGCATGATAAATTCTATAGACAGAAAAGAAATAAAAACATATCTCTATCCATAAAATGTGTGGCATATATATAGAATTCTATAACATTTTGGTGGAATTATAAATTAAGTACGGGACAAATTCTGTTATTATAGATAGATACGTGTAGGCTCTACCTACATTTTGGTGGAGGAAAGCAGTCATTTTTCCCTAAACATAGAAGACATAATTAAATGTATACTAGATACATATCCAAAGCTTAGACTGATTTGCACTTTACAGACTAAGAGTAACATGTTGCAACAAGCAAGTAAATCAGAAATGATTTCATAACGCATGTGAGGTGCGGTATTGTCGATGTTCAACAAGAAAGTAAGAAACAGATCAAAGCAATCCAGCTTCACAATAAAATGCATTACCTGAAATTAGTAGGTAAATGGTGTATCGACTTTGCCAAATTTGCTAACATCTGGAGAGTCTTCTCATTTATCAGGACCGATTCTTCTGAGAATAACTTCAGCAGGCACTCCTCTGAGCCCTGGAATAATGATGGAAACACCTTTGCAACCGCCTGCATGGTTACAACTTTCAGTTACTAGTATCTTGCATGAGAAAGAGGGTATCCATAATCAATCTGAGAACAAATGCAACTTCATATGAAAGCAGTTCTTTTGGCTCTGCAAGCAATCTTGGATACAAGGAACTATGTTTCGCATGATGTAAAGAATGGTATAGTAATTTCATATTTGTGAAGAGTCAAACAAGAGTGCACTTTACATGTAAGCAATAATTTGTCAATATTGTAATGTCTCATGTATATCAACCAAGGATGAGGACTGAAAATGCAGAAAACTGTAAGCAAAATGCAGGCTTGCATAAAAGGGTGGAATTATGCCTAAAGTAAAAAAGTACTCCCTCCGTTCTTAAATTTTTGTCGTTAGCTGTTAGGACAACATATCTATTTCATTTTTGAACAAGAAATATGCCATAACAGCAACAATATAAAAACAAAGGGAGTAGCATGTTTAATGTAAATAGTTGTAAGCAACCAAGCAGTTGCACAGTAGCAAACAAAAAACTATCTGACTTCAAAATCTTTTTTTTTCCCTTTCAGCAGTTCATCCACACTATTGACTAAATTACAGGTTGGAGGCGACCAAGCTGTTCCACAACAGCAAACTAAAATCATATCTGCCCTCAAAATCATCTTTTTTTCTTCTTTCTTTCAGTACTTCACTCACGCCATCTCTACATTTTAACACAGCAATAAGTTCTGAAATCATTTAATCAATAATATCAGGGAATTAAGTGAGAAATCAAAACTACTGTTCAACTAAGGAATGGAATATTATATTGCATCCAACATTGAACTGAAGCCCGTCAAATTGATGGATGAATAGTCTGGAACTCCAGATGCCACGGATCAAGTCTGATCCATAACTTTTGTACTATCATTGATATGCTTACCAGTAAAAGATCACAGGTCGACTCCGAGCAACTGATTAATTCATTTCTGCAGCACAAAAGGGACTCCAAAATGGCACTGATCATCTCCCGATTAAATATCGAATATGAACACTTTATAGACAGAACTTTACAAAAGTTGTATATTGGGTGCTTGTTTCCTATTCTCTTGAGAAATGAATCCTGCATCCATCGCAAAGAAATGTTCAGAGGCACATAATGAGTAGAGATTTCTAAAGCTTGTAAGATGTGTTCAGACAAAAGTCTGAAGAAAGCACTTATGCAGGTGTCATCTAAAGGAAACTGAGTGTATGCTTCGTCTATGCCCAAAGATGCCCTACCAGAAATTCGTCATGAGCAAAAGACAGGCCCAATTTGGCAACAAATCAGTTTGGATTGTAAACAAAAGCTGACCTATCAGAAATTCGCGATGAGCAAACCAAGGGCTAAATTTGGCAACACATTAGTTTGGATTGTAACCAAACCAAATTCTGCCAAAAACCACAACCGAATCTATGACAAGTGTCCCACATTAACTTGTATTGTCAAAATAATTTAACATGTGATGGATCTTGATTTGTACATCTAAAAGCAAGAAACTCGATGATTCAACCGAATTTTAAATCTGATACACCATTCAGGAGAATGGTTTGACATGCAGTAGCACTAGATCAACCATTGATGAATACATCACATTGCTGAACTGAACGTCAAGAAACAGTAAGCTATTTGTAGTAAAAACTGAAAAATTGAAACTTCACATTATGCTTTCATTTGTAAAAATATACCAGAACGCTGAAATTTGATTTAGAGAAATATTTTATTAAAGCTAGAAATAAAAATAAAAAAAATTATCAGAAGCCAGAATTATTTATTTTTTCAAAAAAAGTAAGTGCCAATGTTACAAGGTGTTGGAGCTGGCAATTAGCTTCCTAATTTCATGAGAATTACTCTATCCATTAGTTACCAAACTGCATGCACTGATATCAACAGAAAAGGGATTACTGATGGTATTGGATGTGAGGGAGTAGGATAATGCAGTTACGATGAAACAATTGCACATGTGTATAAAGTACGGACTATAATAACTCCAATAAGTTGATACTTGTTGGATTTCTAAACATAAAGAGAGAAAAACTAAGGAGATATCAAACCATCTCCAGCCTTATCAGTTGAAAGGATTGAAAGAGAATTACTCTGGTCCCACGATAAGTTGCATAAGTAGTCCCCTCATTGATTAATTCAACCAAATCCTTAAATATATTATTGTCTTTCATGTTGTGCAAAGTTTCAAAGCACTCTTCAGCTTTAGAGGTATCTGCAAAGGAAGTTGACATCTTTCTGAAAGACCCACAAAATTTCTTCTGTGTTTCATCTGAAGATTCCGCCTACAGCACATGCAGGCTTCATGTTGAGAAAGATGTCAATTGCTGCTGCCAATTGAAACATGATTAACAAACCTTCTTTGCTCGGAGTGATAAATATGCATGCATCTCCAGTTGCAACCTAATAAAGGGGAAAAAAAGGGTAAGATCGAACAGGCTTCATATGCTACTGCACCAATATATTATCAGAAGCAGATATCTACCTTCTCTTCTGAGAAAAGATGATGTTCAAAGCCTTCACATGTTCATGTTTGAAATGTGAAAAGAACTCAATCCAGTGGATTGCCCTTTCATTCGGAGAAAGTGATGATGGGAAGAGCTCTTCAGAAAATATAAGTTCCATATTCTGTGGCCTGCCAATAAAGTTGGAACTAAGAACTGTGGACGCAATCATGTATGCAAAATGAAGAAAAAGAACAAACCTGAAGGAGTCAACAACTTTATCAAAACAAAGAATTATAAGTTTAGCTGGGATTTGTTCATAATAAGTGTTGATTGTGGCAGTTCCTTTTGAGCATTTTTCACAGTAATCCCGATACAGCTCCAGCAACTTATGCATTACATTTTTTCTAACAGATACCTACAAAATATGCTTCGTGAGTCACTGCAGAGAAGTAACCCATTGAGTTTATAGCAGGACAGCCCAATGCACGTAGCTCCCGCTGCACAGGGTCCGACCACTTTGGGTCATTTGTGCGCAGTTTTCCCTGCATTTCTGCAAGAAGCTGTTCCAGGATTGAATCCGTGACCTCATGGTCACAACGCAACAGTGTTACCGCTGTCAGGGCTCCCCTTCATTACCTACAAAATATCAGCAGCGCATACTTACTTTTTTGTCTCGTAGCCTCGCAGCTGCTCTTAATATCGTTTCAGTTGGAAATGTGGTAAGATTTGATTTGGCTAAATCACAGACTGTGTGAACAGCTCGGATTCTCACTTTGTCATCAAAATCTAATAGTCTTCCTTCAAGTGATTCTGCCAACAAAATGGAAAATAAAAATCACTATGCAAAGGATGATAAAAGAGAATTCCAGATAAAAATATGCCAAAGTATGGTAGGGGCAGATGAAAATTCAGGTGGGTTATGGAATGCATTGCAACAAATGCATGTAGCCTTACTTAGTATTTCTTGGGCTTCATTTCCAGATAATGCATCCATGTAGCAGGTTTTTGCTGCATCGATTGCAGCAATTCTAACTTCTGCAGATTTGTCAGAGAATCTCTTCAGGAATTCTATAAACACCAATTTGTTATCTTGACCAAAACGAAGATTAGAGAAGGCAAGAAGCTTCCCGATCAGGTGGACTGCTTCCAGCCGTATATCAACCTGGTCACTCTACAGAAGAAGGTTGTACAAGTTAAGGAAATATTTTACAATGCAAGTATATTGTGTATACATAATAGAGAAATAATTAATATACGAGAAGTTCATGTGTTAAGCTTGGAATGACAGCCAAAAGCATTTGGGGTGCACACTGGAATATCTCCAGGATAACTTTATGGTGTATTTTCTTGAGTTCATTGACCGACGTATCATTGCCAAAAATGCACGAGGACAGAAAGATGTGAATTGCAGGTTCCAATTTTTCAGCACAACATTTAATGATATCAAGAGCCAGTTTGCGGGACGCTCCCTGCACAGGCATTAGGAAGGAAAATAAACATTAACTTTTCATCTACTTAAACTGAAGATATTAACATAGTATTTGTCTAGACTGCAGAGAAGTAGTGGCTTCAATTCAACCAGTGAAAAACAGACAGTACCTTTTCCTCTTTTACTAAATTGCGTAAGATCACATCTACGAGAGGTTGAGTAACTCTTTCATTCAATAATTGTGTCACAATTGATTGTATAGCTTGGAACACACTCTGTTGAAGACCATGCCTGTAAAATGGTGTGTATACATGGAGTTAAAACATACAGAAGATCATTTTTCAATAGCCAAATGGTTGCCAGCAGATAAACTTGAAAATGAGAAGTTGAAGGCACAAGAATCAGTCAGAAGCACATAAAAACAATACATGAATATCTTATAAGAAACATACATTTAACAGAGGCAAAAGTGAATCAAGAACATGTGAACATGATAGTACAGTAGTCCAGGCCAACTACTTTAGACAACTAACATAAAATAATAAGAGTTTGACCACATGTAGTCCAGCATGTTTTCATGGCCAAAGGGAGTATAGGTATCAGCAAAAAGAAAAAACTGTGCTTACTTTATATCTTGCTATATTACTATTATCTGATGAATACAAAAATGCATTTGCAAACAACAGGGTGGACAAAAGCACGTTAAGATTTAAATATAGTTTGAACAAAGTATAACAGTACAGCAAACAAACAAGTATACTGTGTCTTACTTCATCAATGAGAAGAAAATTTTGACCATCTCAAGAGCCAAGTCCTCACAGTCAATGTCGAACATAATTATAGAACATTTAAGCGCAGCAACATTTTCCAATATCTTCATCCTCCTAGTAAGATACGGACTGCTAGTTTCAGCAAGGTCTGCAAATATGCTAATAAATAGCCTAAATATTTCCTGAAAAACAGTTAACTGAGTGTTACTGAGGGTGATTTCATTGAAACCGTTCTTTATCACTAGATTGGAAGTAAATAATATTACAGAAGCTTTGTTGGAAGAAACTGAAACTGTTAGCTACCAGCCTAGCACTTCATTAGTGCTCAAGCAACAAGTGCGCGCAACTATTGAATACCTTTAGATTATCATCGCTAAAAGGTGGATCAGGTGCAAGGACTCGCATAACCTCAACAAAGCAGACTGCAACGAGAAGTTTAACATCCTTGTCCCTATGTTTGAGTAAAGTGGTCTGCACCAGAGATTTATTCAAAGCATGAAGAGCACCCTGCAGGGAGGAGGACTGACTAAACTCTGATAATGCACTTTCAGCTTGCTGCATATAGTAAATGAAGAATGTTAGAAAAGTATACAAATTCAATATACTACAGGCAGAGGAATGTGAAGAATATAAACCCACTGTTATTTAAGGTTTTTTTTCCATCATTATGACATCTTGAATATGAAATCAAGGATATCTTGCAAATCTAGGTTGATCTATTTTAACTGCTGGATGATCATGCATTGCAGGCAAAAGCAATTAACAAGGTGATTCAACAAAGTCATTGGCCTGTTGTTCTTGACTCTGCCAACAGGCCCAACACAGACACTAAAATACAAAGTAGAAAATGATAAGACCACAGTTATGTAATAACTAGCAAGTTAAAAAGCAACAAACCTTGAGATAACTTGGTCAACCTCACAGAAAAGTTTTGTCATGTAAATGGAGGTAAGAAAATAAGATGAGTGTTGTCACAAAGGCAACTTACACACGGTATATTTGAGCCTCATATATCCTTTCATTCCATATTTACAAAATCTCACACTTAAGGAGCTTTTGAAAAATGAAAATTCAGAATGCAAGCATAAATGAGCAGTGTGTCCTGGCAAAACAGTTCAAAGCGATGAAAATAAAAATAAACAAGGGGTTTAGCGGCTAGTTCTACTATTTCAGTGTGTCAGAGAGGATACGCAATTTCTTCACCAGTATAGCACATCACTCCAAATTCAGTGGGAAATCAGTACTCGCAACAACGTGGTATTCGGAGTAAACATTTTTTTCGGTAGAACACCTCAAATTCCTGAAGAGAATAGTGAACTAACTAACAGCTACTCCAGTAATTGTGAAGCAGATACCAGCGAAATTAGCAAGTAGCAATGCAGAACGTCTCGTAGCGATTCGAAATCTCAGTGAGCAGTGCAGCGCTTCACGAGACACGGAAGCGCTCTGGGTTCGATCGATGGGGCAAGTGATCCAGGAGGAGGATCCGTCGGAGAAGGGGTTATCACCTTGAGGAGCTTGACGAGGGCGTCCTTGCCGAGGCGCGGCTGCGCGAGGCGCTTCCCGACCTCCCTCACGACTTCCTCCGCAGGGCCAGTCATTGCGGTGCAGCGCCGCCAGCGGTGCGTAGACCCGAACCCTAAACCCTAGGAAGCCTTAAGCGGTGCAAGAGCAGGCGGAGGCCATGGAACGGAAAGAGAAAGCAGTGTGTCAGAGTGTCAGAGCGCCGAGTTCTTTTTAAACCGCCAGAGCACCGAGTCAAAAACGACAACACTGCCCATGGGCGAGTGCCCAGCGGGGACAGCGGCATGGCGAGGCGCGAGGGACACGACGAACGCCATGGGCAATTTTTTGTTCTTTCAAATGTCAGGATGGAGAAAAATCTTATTCATCTTATGATAAATATTATATATTAGTATAATTTATTTTATTAGTGAAAATATTTAAAATATGACTCATAATTTAAAAAATTAATTTTAAGATAAAATGAATGCGTACCAATATTTTAAGACCAGATAGATTAGTTGTTTGTGTGAAATCTCACCATCATATTTATATCTAATTTGATGCCTTTAACTCTGTAACACAAGTTGTAGCTAATTCTGTCATGTTGTTCACTTGTTCCGTCATTTGACTAGTTTAACGTGTCACTGGTCACGTTAACCATGCTGACATCGCGTTTAAAGACCTTGTTGTTGTTGAGCAACATTGTAATCGACCCACAAGCCAATCTTCACAGTTGCATATCTGCGCATGTATAGGGCTGATAAAATGAGTCGATTCTTAGGTCTTTTCAAAAAACTAAATCAATCGTTATCAATATTTTAATTTAAAAAATAAATAAAAATTCGGTTTGATCTTGATTTGATCGGTCCTCTCTATGTTTAGTTAGTATTTTTTTTTGCCAGGCCTATGATCGTGTTGTCAGCTGCTTGCAAATTTCCGTTTACTAAGTACCAACATATCCTGTATTGTTTAATGTTGAGTCCGACGTTAACGCTCGTTCGTATTTGCAACCTGCGAGTCGAACACGCATGCGCACAGTACATCCCAACATCTTCACTGTACTTTGAAAGAGAATGGAACAGAACTCGTTGCTTTGAACAGGTTTTAGAAACCAACCAAATTACATCGGTTTCTAAAACCCTGGTCCTGAAGCCCGACACTTGTAGCCCACAAAACTTCAGCCCATTTTTGACGCCCAGTCATCCAAGTTCCACCAACCTCGATCCAGTCAGCAAATAGAAGGAAGAGATAATTTTTTATAAAAGCAAAAAAAAAACTCATATCTTTCTTTTTTGGTCTTTTTCATTTTGAAATTCCCTATCAAAATCAAATAAAACTCGATATTCCTTCCGTGACCCTTCAATCAATTTCTGCTACTAACGCTGTTATGTGAAAGTTGAAATTCTTATTTTACCTCTATTTTAATTTTCAGCATAATAAACTGCTAATGTTTACATACTTGACTGTGGATGTTAACGGTGCCAAAATAATATTGAACACGTCTCAAGTTACGTACAACCATCTTTTTATTTTTATATATAATTATTTTTTCTTGCAGAATTAATACCTAAGTACCTTAATAATTAATTAATACCTAGATACCTTAATAATTTATATTTCTTCGTAATGTTACAATGCCTCTTGATCTTGCCGCATAAACCAGCGTCGGGCTGCCATCGCTGCGGACGGCGCCGCGGCGGCCGAGTCGCACCGGCAGCGGAACCGCTTGTTGTGTCCACACTACAGCAGCACGTCACCGATGCCTCCGCCGGTCGAGCTCGGGGAGGCTGTGTCGGACGAGTCGGAGTGGTGGTGGTGCGTGTGGTGTGGCCTCACGCTGGGCTCCGGCAGGCCGATAGAGGCGGCGGCGGCCGAGGCGCGCGGGTGCGCAGCGGCTTGGACTCGAGCGGCGCCGCGGCGAGGTAGGAGGCGAGGCGGGAGCCGTCGGTTGCCACGATCAGAGCGTCGTCGTCCTTGTAGGATGTCCTCGACGCCGGCTTCCGGGGCACGGGTCCACCGCCACCGCCGCCTCCGTTGCCGAGAGGGAGGCAGTCCGGGCTGAACCTTTGGTACCTGCGGCAAAACGACGGTCGCGCCCTAGCCGCCACCCTGCCCAGTGTCATGGCCAGGCGCCCGTGGAGGCCGCACCCTAGGCCGCGGCGAGTGGCGTTCGCCGCCATGACCCAGAGCCCGCGCGTGTCGGGCGCCGACCTTCACTCGTGGAGACTGCCCTGGACTTGCCGGCCCTCCCTTCTCCATGCACTCGCAGCCGCTGGGGGCGGTGGCTCTCCTGGCGTCGCTCCTCCCTCTCTCTATCAATCTGTTCGACACTTCGACTGGACACTTCAATCTGTTCAGATTGGAATTAAAAAGAAGAATAAAATGGTCATTGTGCGTCGTTGCCAAAGGTGTCTTATCTAAACAGCAGGGTCACGGAAGAAACTGCTAGGGAATTTTAAAATGAAAAGAGCCAAAAAAAAAAAGAAAGAGATAAGTTTTTTTTGGCCTTTGTAAGAAATTCTCTCCAGAAGGAAAGCTTGTTTCGTTTTTGCCCTCTCTTTGTTCGTGTTCTTGCGCCCAACCTTTACCCAGCCTGCCTAACATACAACGAGACTCGAGAGGTAGTTCCTCCGTCGTCGCTTCAGACAACTTTAACTATTTATTTTATTAAAAATTTTTAATAAATATTATATATTTTATTATAATTTACTTTATTATCAAAATAGTTATAACTATAAATTATAATTTTATATATTTAAATTAATTTTTTGAATAAGATAAATAATCGATATCTAAAATCAACGGTGTCAATAATTTAAAAATAAATAGAGTATTAAAGTATAGAAATCACACCCATTTATCACCATCTCAATATCTAACCGGAGTCCGGAGAGTAACCACACTGCAAACTGAAACTAATCGCGAGCTAGCCACGATGCGCATCTTCTATGAACACGAGTTGCGGCCGGACACCAGAAAAAAAAATATCAGTAAAGAGGAACGTGTTGTAAGAATACACTCGTGAAAGTGACATTATTTAGGATAATGACAGTTAATTGCAGGATAAATACAGTATCATGGCACATTTGTAAAAAATACTAAGGCCCCGTTTGCAACAGAGAAATTTTTTTAATTCCTCCGTTTTTTTCTGTGAAATTGAACTGATTCCTGTGAAATTCTTGCGAAATTCCTGTGAATTTTTTTTTCCAAACGGGGCCTAATATTTTCTCAAAGATAAGGCCTTCTTTAGAACCTATAAATTTTTTCTATTTCTTACGTTTTTTCTGTGAAATTGAATTGATCCCTATAAAATTCTAAAGATTCCTATGAAATTCTTATGGTCCAAAGGAGGACTAAATGAGTAATTTCACAAGTTCCATAAAGTTGAAAGGAGCTCTTGTGGCGACGTATGAATAAGTTACTTGACCTCTTTAACCAGTGCCATAAGCAATTCAAAAGAAGTTAGGGTAAAAAGAAGAGAAACTTACAGCCGACCACAACAAACAGCACAAAAGCTATACTACACGCTTCAATCGAAACTAAAACTGAAACATTACAGCATACTTGAGTTCCCAGTAGATATATATTGTCCACGAGCATTGAATCACAGTGTCTCCCCTTGCTCCCGTGCCACCGAAGTTGAAAGGATCGAAAGGCTGTGATTTAGGAATGTCAATGCAGATTCACAATCAGAAATAATTTTGGTGACAGATGAAGGTTCATTAGACGCCGACAGTGAGCCTGCAGCCATTGCAGTATATGAATCCCGCAGGCTCCTCAAACTCCCAAGGAACTGCAAAACCATAAACACGGTACATAAGTCGAATCCGCGTTGTAGTTCGTAAAAATAACTAGCCAAATACCCAGTGTTGAACACCATATAATCTACTAGTAGAAAGCACATGAAAAAAGGGCTGAACTTTCTCTCAATTGAGCAGAGGGTATTGCTAAGATAGAGATGAATTGTGTATAAGGTCATGTCACCTTATTTCAACACATTTCACTTAAAATATTTAGGGTGCTCAGCAAATGAATAGAAGCTGTATCTCTACAAATGGCTGGATTAATTTTAGTTTTCTAGGACTGAACAAAACATAGTTGTTGAGGTGGAAATTACTCCTGGACCACCCAAATCCAAGCACTCTTCAACTCACATTGTGTACAGAAGCACAGTTTTCATCCCTTCACAACAACCAAATAATGGTATATGCAGTGATGAAGAAGAAACTTGAAAAGTGAAAAAAAAGAAAAAGGTGGCAAATAATTAAAACAAAAATCCCAACAATACCTTTAGAAGTGTGTTATATGCCTCCAGTAAGCGATTAGCAGCAGGACCAAAGCCATGCAATTGAGGTACCTCCATCATGTGGGTCCAAGGGTGAATCTCCTACAGTGACAATAGCACCTTTGTCATAACATAAGATACTTGATGCCAGTGATGTTTTAAGGATATTTTTTTGAAATATAAACACTGGACATGTCGGGGAAAAGCAAAGGTGCTGCATAGAAATTCACCTTAGTATATATTGTATTGAACGATTTAACAGTTTCAAGAAAGGACTGCAAATGCTCCCTTAACTTCAATTCTGTCTCAGCATAGTCTTCATTTGGATTATAGTCATACTGACAACAGCAACAGCATTGTTAGTGTGCATATCATGTTAAACATGTACGAAGGTGAGAAAGCTCTAAAGCTAGGTGACATGTTATATGTAGTTATAACGCCTGAGATTCTGCTCAAAATGGAACCATCAAGTATGTATGCGTGCTGAATTTAAGCTTCTACTCAGCTTTCTATCTTTTTAGTACCTTGGATGCCAACTCCTGAACCATTTGTTGCAAATTTGACATCTTTTTGGTATATTCAGAGAGCTTCAACTCAAGTTCTGCTATATCAGGCCTGTGAAATATGAACTTCACTCAGACGGTCCTCAGCATTTCATTCATATCAATCAGTTGTAAGGGGTGGCAAATAGATCCAGATCACTGAAGTAATCTATGCTCGAAATATAAACCATGTAATGATGCAATTGATATGATTACTGAAATGAAAGTGCTTACAAGGGATAAATTGATTGTATTTGAACATCTGCTGGGAAAAGCTTGCACTCCTCTGAAAATATTTGAGCTTGTTTTTCAGCAATAGAATCAACAAGTTGCACGTCCTTTGCCAATTGCTCATCAATACTGTCACAGTAATACTCGTTAGCAGTTCTATATGTCCTCTATTGCATTTTAAAAATAATTATGTGCAGTTAAGTCCATTTCCATTCTGCAGCAAATGTCCATTTCTGTATTGCAATGCCAGAAAAAAGTTTAACTTAAAATAGACGTGAGACATCCAGAAACTGATCAAACATTATGGGTACTATTTCATTCATAATAAATATAGTATGTATAACTCATTTGCAATATAAGTAGTCAAGCTTTAACAAACCTCCATTCTGGATTGTCGGCATAGCAACTAGCTTCCACCAGATCGACAATGAGTCGGAGCAGCTCTACTCTCTCCTCATAGCTGCCTCTGCCCTGGAATCACGGCAGGTGCCCACTCAAAAATTATGGAGAACATGCTTGGCATCTAGGATGATAAGAATAGACAAAACCCAACAAATATAAACAGCTTCCTTCACCTGAATGGCTTCAGTATCAACTGAAGGTGTGATGCCCAGAAAGTTCGCTATCTCCGCCAGGTCTGCACAACCCAAAGCATTCCACCCCGTGAGCATCACATATGACTCCAGGAATATCAAATATTCCAGCCCCGGGGCAAACAAAAAATATTACGTTGAATCCTACTGTTCTCCTCATCGCGATCGAGGCTATCCCCCTGCCAATTCTGCTGCGTGAAAGGAGATCTGTCGCCTAGGAGTCTCCGGGCCAGAAATCAAAAAAGCAAAACCGTCAGTTACGAATCCCTCATTCAAAAATCGCAGGTGAATCTATCAGATTGCGACTCTCAAACAGAAGGAGTGGAAAGGAAATGTGGCGCGAGTGGGTGGGAGCGTACCGGAAGAAGAGCCACTCGAGAAGGCGGTAGCGCTCGATGCCGGCGAAGAGGAGGGACTGCGCGGGGGCGTTAGCGCGCGGGTAGGCGAGCACGGACAGCTTCCGCTGGATCTCCTCCATTTGCTTCGACGCCATGGCTTCTTCACTCTGCTTACCGCGGCTGCCGGCCGAGTCTGTTGGTGCCTTGTTTGGTGGTGGCCTTGTGGAGATCGAGCCGAGACGAAGGGGACTCGGCAACGGGCGAGATGGTGCCGATATTTTAATTCCCCAAAATTTGTTTTCCTCCCAATCCCTTCAAATTTCGAAGCTTCGCGTAATTAGTATAATCGGGGCCCCGTAGGTCAGAGACATTAGGCGGCGGACCCGATCAATGGGCCTCAGTTAGAGTCGTTTTAACAGCCCACATGGGTTCACACCTTGCTGGCCCAGCGGGGTGGATTGGCCGAGGAAGAAGAGTCGAGCCGTGCGGTGCGGTTCTCCGTGTGCCACGAGCCCACGACGGCGAACCCGATGCCGCCGCGTCGCGCTGGCGCGGCCGCGCGAGGCGACACGAGCGCGTTCTTCGCGGCGACGCTGGTGCTGTGGGCGGTGTGGGTGGGATTCGAGATCGGTGTTCGAGGGAGGCGCGAACTGGCAGCGGTGGCCACCGGCTTCGCCTTCTTTCAGGCTGCCAACACCGCAGTCCGCGCCGCGGTTTCCCGCGACCCCCTCTTCGTCAACACTGCCGTCTCGCTACTCCACTCCTCCCTCACCTCCGTCTCTGGTACAGGCTTTCTCTCTTTCCTCCCCAAACCTTCACCTTTGGGTTCCTTCTGTTTTTGCTACTCGCCTTTGATGTATTCGTTGACTGCACGAAACCATGTGATTGGTTCGGTTCCGGCATTAGATGAGTTTAGGAAAGAGAACCGTACAGAGGAGTGTACACTTTCGACTCCTTGTTGCAGAATGGGGAGCAGTGTAGATTTAATTAGTTACTTTTAAAATTTCATCTTCCTTGTGGGTGATGTCGTTTGTCTTGGTGTGAGGTTTGCTTAGCTGAAAGTTGAATTGTGCAAGAACGACAGTACTAAGATGCCAAGTTCACTCTGGATGGCAGCTAGATGCCAAGTTGAATTGCGCTGCAGTCAAATGCTGCCAACAGTGGCGGAGCCAGGCGTAAAAGGGAGCAGGGGCCGGTGAGAGCGGAAGCCCTGCAGGTGCGCGATGGCCAGCGGGGCTTCGTCTCGTCTCCTAATCGTGATTCCAGCGAGCATGGAGCAGCGGCTTCCTTCTGTATGTTTCTCCCTAATAAATTTCCGTCGAGAGAAGCGTGCAAAGGAGGCTTTGGGGGCAGCACGCGCTGGCAGCGGGGCACAGTGTGAACTGGACACAGGCGGCTCGGGGGCGGATGCGAAGCGCGAATGGCGCCGCGGCAGCGCGCGTTGCCGGTGCGGCGACGTCAGTGTGTGAGACTAGGAGCGGCAAGAGAATGAAGATGGGCTGCAGTGGGTCGAAATGAAATTTTTATTGGGTTGTTTTGAGGATCAGACTTCATGTTTTATGTCTGCACCAGCTGCTGAATGCTGCACTCTTCAGAAAATTTCGTAAGTCAAGGGGGGCCGCGGCCCAGGCTGGCCTCTATGTGGCTCCACCTGTGCTGCCAAGATTGTTCAAAAAGTAGATTTAAGTTTTAGTCTGTAACTGACATGTAACTGCTTTGAACCTTTTGTTCGATTGTATGAATGCATGTTCTCGTTTGTCTACTCGTTATTTGAGCCTGACAAAGCAAAGAACCAAATTGTTCAATACCATTAAATACCAATAGTCTTGCTACGCTAAACCTATAAAAGGCAGAGAATGAATACCGTGGCATATTTTTGTACAATATTAACAATAAGAGTTGATCATATCATGTTTTGGTTACTAGGATTGTTTATATACTCATCTTTTATGTGTTCATCCTTTCCATGCCTTTGCATATGCAGTTATCTTCATTCTTGTCAATCAGTGGCATCTAAAGGGCCTTGAGAACTTGTTTGAGCATGATGAACTATTTGGAGGCAGTTGGGTCGGAGCATATTCTGCTCTGTGCTTTTCTAGCGGCTACTTTGCATACGACCAATTGGACATGCTTCGTTACCGACTATACAGTGGATGGATTCCCGGAATTCTCATGCATCACCTGATTCTGCTCATTTGCTTTACACTAGCTCTCTACAGGAACATCACAATCAACTACCTGATTCTTACTCTTGTATGCGAGGTATATCCATAACTTCTCTTCTTCTTTTTTTGAGGCATTTAAATTTCTATATAGTTAAGTTTGGTTGAGGAAATTGGTCTCTCTTTTCGCATTCATAATAAGTTCTTTCTTTTCTTTCCCACGTTTTTGCAAGGATTGGCTATTTTGCTCACTTATCATTTACTGAGTGTTAGATGCTTTTAGCAATAAAGAATGCAGCGCATAAATTATAGGAGCCATTGGCTTGAAGCTGCCTTTAAATCACAGCTTGGTAGGTGTTGTTAACGAGTATGTACACCCTCCGTCCCTAACTTCTTGACACTTTTGACTTTTAGGCACCATGTTTGACCATTCGTCTTATTCAAAAAAAATCTTGCCTAGTCCCACTTGCCAACTGCCAGTGATCTTTATTGCAAATTCATTTTGAGTAGAACTGTTGACTTCAGTGGAAATCTTGTCCATTGAATTCTTATAAAAGCTTATTTTTTAAGCCGGATGGATATGAATGTTACTACTATATTACTGTGTCCATTCATTTCTTTTCTAAGAACGATGTTAGGATAAAGATATATCAGAATAAGTCCCTCAGCTTGTTCTCAAGTGTGAGAAATATCTGGCAGTACTTTTACGGATTAACCCCTGCTTGTAGTGCCTTTACTGAATTTATATTTGTTCAAATAACAGATAAACTGACTTTTATGATTGCAGCTGCACTCCATTTTTCTGCACGCAAGGAAAGTGAGGCGAATGGCTGGATTTCGTGATTTCAATAGAAAAATGGTGAAAATGGAATGGGTTCTCAACTGGACCATGTTTGTTACAGCAAGGGTCATATGCCATATCTTGATTACTTACAAACTGATCGCTGATGCCCACAAGTTTGGCAAGGGCATTGAGCTTCCGTTAGCTCTATTTGGCATGGCAGGAATGAATCTGCTTAACATATTTTTAGGGCTTGATTTATTTAAAGCATTTGCACGCGAAAGGAATCAGCAAGGACATCAAGATTAAAATCGTATTCCTTGATTGTGTACTCCTGAATTTGGTAAGATTGCAATTGTGCTCCAGAAGCAGAGAGGTATGTTCTGGTCCGATGATCTACACACTGGACAGTAACGAGTAATGTATGTACTTCCCTATATGTGTTCACTCTTCTTAGCATACTTACCAGAAAGGGTTCATTATCAAGTAGAAGATTCCATCATAATTTATTAGGAAAAAACAAGCGGACCAACCTGAATGCAGCATACACCGACTGCTAATTAGAAAAAAGATAAGTATGGTGTACACTTCCCGCACAACCTTATTGCACTGCCTAGGCAGCTTATGAACTAGACTGAAAAGGCCATATTGTAGTGGATTGCTGTATCTGTAAGCATATACTGCCTTTTTTATGTCTAAGAAGTAAGAACTCATTTTTTACCTTTTTGGTATGAAAATGTCTCACTATAAAGGACGGCATGTTACTCCATTAGTTGATACTGGATCTGTTGTCCAAAAGATTTTTGGCTATCATGTATTGATAGATCTGGGGTGACTTTGCTATATATAAAAAAATAGTAGGTCCCGCCGGGATTCAAACCCAGGTTGCCAGATTCAAAGTCTGGAGTGCTAACCACTACACTATGGAACCATTTGTTGATTCTCGTTCACAGAAAAAGATATTTATCTGATTTACACTAGATGACAAGTTCAGCCCACTTTGCACTTGCCAGCTGCCACTTGGCAAGGGGAACGCAGGAATATCCAACGGTCCCTTGAAAAATTCTTCTGGGATTGTTCAAAAAAATATTGCTAAGACCTTACGGAAAACACCTCACTGGATGAATTCACCTAATCATAGGTAGCAGCTTCGAACAAATCCTTCTGATGAAGGTGCTGTATTCCAAATAGTTCTTAAAGATCCGGATGTTAGTATAAATAGGTACCGTATCAAAGTGAAAATCTGGAAATTTGATTGCATTATTGTGGCATCGACTACGAGATGCTCGACACACATATGAGCACTAGAGGCCAATAAAATGCATTCCAGTCTCCTCACTATGCCACATGTCTCTGGCAATTTTCAGTGACGCGGGTATCCTACCGACCGGCTCCATCAGTTTGTACCTTCGCAGCCCCGACTATGCCTGACCAAACATACGTGCGGCCGGCGATCGCACGAACTGCATACTCTGGAGCTCAGGAGCTCGACGCAGCCACAGATCGCAGTCAAGGAAACGTGGCCTCATGTCTGCCCACCCGGCACCCTATCCTCCGCCTCGCCGCGCGCCAATCGCCACCACCAAACGGCACCACGCCAGCTTCTCGCGCTCGAGGGCATGCGACCCCGTCTCATAAGAACTGGCCACGCTGCCTCGGAGGCAAGGTAGTAGCCACAGAGCTAGCGCAGCCTCGTAGGAACACACAAGTGATAAGCGAACTAACTCTGCCCTGCCGTGTGCGCTGCGTACTTGAGCGAGCGAAGCGGCGCACAGATGGCGCGGTCCATGCTCATGTCGACAAGCGTCAACGGCGGCCGCGCGCTGCCGTCGCCGCAGGCCGGGCGCCCGGCGCGGCTCATACTGCCGCTGCGGCCGCCGTGCTACACCCACGGCAGGTCCGTCTCCGTCAGGACCATGGCCCTGTTCGGCAAGTCCAAGGCCAAGGCTGCGCCGGCGAAGAAGGTCCGTGGATACACATACTTTTGTTGCTCCGTGCCCGCGCAAGAATCATATGCTCGCGGTCAAAGATACTGCCGAACAATGTTGTTCTTTTTTTCCCCTGCTATATGTTGTGCTAAATGAGATGTATCTAACGGCAGGCTCCTGCACCGAAGCCGAAGGTTGAGGATGGTATCTTCGGCACGTCCGGCGGCATCGGTTTCACCAAGGAGAACGAGCTTTTCGTCGGTCGTGTTGCCATGCTTGGGTTCGCCGTGAGTACTCATCAACGGTCATGCACACTTGTTTTGTTATGTGTTTACAGTGTGTGGGCGAATTTCTAGATAGGAATTTGAACATCCTTTTTTTTGGCGAGAAACTAAATATCTAGTGTATATAAAATCTCTGATGAAATCCTAGGGGAAATAGCTGTATTCTGAATGTTAAATACTAGTAAATACTCCGTCAGTGCTTTATCTATTTGACGCTATTTAGTTCGATAATAAACTATGCATCGTCAAATATACTATCTGTTCTAATATTATTACCATCGGTTAATTCAAATTTGAAGGTTGTACGGAATGGTCAATTTGTACGTAACACAGCTGCATCCTATAATACTGCTATTCCTTTTGTATAACACTGGTAGCTTTCATAACTTGCTGTAAATATAAATGAGTCAGGAACAAAAGGACGAACGGTAGAAGGAAGTGAATTCATACAAAATTAAATTTCTTGGGTATAAATTATTCAATTCATTAATTATTTCACAAGGCACGATTTTTGTAATGTATGTACGCCTTGGACATTAATCAAACCACACGGTTAATCTCCAATGCTCTTACACGATTGGATGACCTTGATGGCAGGCATCTCTACTGGGTGAGGCAATCACCGGGAAGGGTATCCTGGCCCAGCTGAACCTGGAGACGGGCATCCCCATCTACGAGGCGGAACCCCTCCTCCTCTTCTTTATCCTCTTCACCCTCCTCGGTGCCATCGGTGCTCTCGGCGACCGGGGTCAATTCGTCGACGAGGTCACCGGCCTTGACAAGGCCGTCATCCCCCCGGGCAAGGGTTTCCGCTCGGCCCTCGGCCTCAGCGAGGGAGGTAAAAATTATTATACACTCGTCACTTCCATAGAATGGTCAAGCCCACCAGATACCGGTGCGTTCAGCGTGTATGCGACCTTGATAACGATTTTGTGATCGATGCATGTGCAGGGCCTCTGTTCGGATTCACCAAGTCGAACGAGCTGTTCGTGGGACGGCTGGCGCAGCTGGGCGTGGCCTTCTCCATCATCGGTGAGATCATCACGGGGAAGGGCGCGCTGGCGCAGCTCAACATCGAGACGGGCGTGCCCATCAACGAGATCGAGCCGCTCGTCCTGTTCAACGTCCTCTTCTTCTTCATCGCCGCCATCAACCCCGGCACCGGCAAGTTCGTCAGCGACGAGAAAGAGTAGAGACCGCCGAGGACTGAGATTTATCGGTGCGTCGTTGGTGTGCGTGTGCGTGTGCGTGTGCGTGGACCAGGACCTTTGTTGTGTACAATGTGAGAGTTTGGAGACGTACGGGTAGATATTGTCGATCGCTGCCGTGTAAAAACAAGGGCTTAATTAGCTAATATGCAATGGTTGCATGCTGTGTTCTAGCTTCAGAATTCAGATGGATCAGAATGATCCCTTTTTTGTTTTATTAGTAGAATAACATCCCGTTTCGTTGGAGAGATCGCTTGAATTCAGCTCAGTTCTTGTGTCGGTGGTTCGTATCGGAATGCTTCAACTTCTATCAGACCCTTTGGACGCGTTGTCTGGATCGCACGCCATTGGACTCGTCCGGCCTGGCATCGACTGGATTCTCTTTCCACTTTCGCCATCGTCAGAGACATCATACCGCTTGTGTCTCCTGCGGAATGCTGAGACTCAAGGCAAAAAGCAGCTGAAACACATGACATCTATCCATCACATACTTGCACGAATGCAAATCTCACGAATCACGATGGTGGTGGTGCACAAGCGGTCGCGTTTGCTCCATCAGGTGGAGTGGACGACACCCCGGGCGTGTTCCACACCCACGCTGCGGCGGGACGGTTTTTCGTTCTTTGATGGAGTGTGGCTAAAATAGCACAAAAAGAATGGCCATATGAATTCTTCTTTACATAAAAAAATCATGCAGATGTTTGTCTTACGACGACATATACTCTACTCTACCGACAACAGACGTTCCGCTGAAAAGCGGGCCCATCGTCAGTTCTCTTCGCGGCTCACGTCATGACGTCCCCGTCGGATCGGGGTCCTCTACATTTGTTCGATCAATTCGGAGAAATCTCTTTCTGGCATTAGGTGAAATCTACACCTTTCATATTGACATCGAGGGTGATCATAGGTTGCATCTTATCTTAAGGAAGCTTTCAGATTTTTGCTAGTAAAATTAATGTGTTTTGAAAATTTGTCGCTGAACCTATAAATTATAAACACAGATGATGCTATATATCATTTACACAGATAGCAAATTCATAAAAAAAAACATTTCAAATCTTAAATATGCAAATTTCTCTCTCTCAACCAGGGCCTCTTCTCTTTATTCTCCAATGCGGCAACTCCATTCACGCCCTCTTTCTTTTCACCCATTCTTTCTTCTCACCAAAAATGCATAACAAGCATGCTCTCCTGTCCAGCGATAGCCGTAGCACTGCCAGCCATGAGCAAGGCAACTCGATCAACGCTATGTAGACTTGCAGTGGTGGACGCATGCAGTGGCGGAGCGTGAATCCAAATAGAGGGGTCGACTGTTACATTAGCTTCTTCAACCTCTAGCTGGAAAAAATTTGACAGCCATAAACAACGAGGTGAGAGAGAAAAACTTGAAGCAGATCACTTTCATATTCATATGCTGCCATCAATCAATCTTCACGTTTTTATCTTGATTTTACACTTTTTACCATTGCAATGCACTAATTTCTTTTAAAAAAATCCCTAAATCAAGGGGGCCGGGGCGAGTTTAGCCTCCGCCCCTTACGCATGAAACATACAGCAAAGAGATGAGCATGACCTCGTCTCTGCGGATCCCGACAAAGATGATGTGGATGATGAGGAGAATCTGGAATGGGTGTCAACGCAGTTGAGTGACGGAAAATGGCGAAGATGAGAGCTCTAAATCCGTGGCGAATTTCAAACGACTGTGCGAACTCGAGCATTGGAGAAAGGATCAGCAGCCAGCGTGGAGCACCGAGCAACAGCATCAACAGCCATGGCGGTGGCGCGACCGCCATGAAGCTGCATCTCTCGTTGGCCGGGCGGCGCCCTACGCTTCTCCACCTTGCGGCCGTCGCGATCATCTGCTCCATGTCCTACCTCCTTGGCATCTGGCACCACAGTGGCTTCTCCGCGGCCTCTGGCGTCGGCGTCGGCTCTGCCGTCTCCTGCTCCTCCCCTATCTCGGCCACTGCCTTGTCATCCTCCTCCTCCGCGCCACTCGACTTCGCTGCGCACCACACCGCCGAGGGGATGGAGGAGGCCGCGCGGCGCCGCCGATGGGATGGCTGACAATCGCAGCATGTCAGCATTGGAGAAGAGAGAGAAAGGATGAGCTGTGAGCCTATAGCAATTTATTTAATAGAAAAAAAGTTGCAACTTATAAGCGTCGTTGATCTCAATATAAAAAGTATAGATTTCACTTAATGTAAAAAAAAAGATTTCTCTGAATTAATCCAACAAACCCCGATCCGTTCCGCGCCGCAGATCTCCCATCAAATTTGACATCCAGTGACGTAAAACAAAAGAAAATTTCCTCAAAAAAAAAAAAGCGTGCTCGTCAAGTCGTCATCCGTCCCCCATCAACCCGTGTGGAGTGAATCGCGTGCTCCGTCGCTCCTCGAAATTGCCGCTCGCACCGCTCCTCCTAGCGCACCTCCCTGTCTCGTCGTCGGGGCCAGGAGAGACGGAGGGGCGCGAGACGGCGACTGAGGCCGGCAGCGGCATCTTATCCTCCCGCACCAAGAGCCGCTCCCCGAATCACTGACCCGAAGGAGTAGCTTCTCCGTCTCACGATGCCGGCGGCCGTAGCCGGCGGCGAGTCGGCCGGCGAGCTGCTACTCCGCGCGGCGGCTATGGTGCCCGGGGAGCGCTACGCCGTCGCCACCCTCGTCGTCCTGTCGGTCATATTGTACCGGTTCTTCGAGCTCCACGTTATCGGCGACCTCCTCCGCGGCTTCCGGGGCGGCCGTGTCGAGCTCACCTTCCACCCGGCGTCGGAGATCTACCACCGCGTCGTGTCCAAGTGCCGCTCCCTCCACGGCAGGTACGGCTGTGGTTTCTATTGTCCTGATCGCTCGTGGGTGACCTTGGTATTGGTACATCCGTACATGGCATTGACGATTTAGCCTCTTTGATTACTCGGTCACTGGCCATGGAACTTGCTTGCTTGGGTTCTGAATCACGCCAGGGGTTACTTCCATTGTGCGACAATTGTCTGGTTAAGTTGTGAGTGATGATGAAATTTTGGTACAATTGTGTAGGTACCTGGCAACACCATGGTTGGCGAGCCCGCACCTGCAGACAATGTTCCTGGGCATCTCTGGGAGGCCACCTTCATTCACTTATAAGAGGTTTGACACAGTCAGTGGAGATGATTTGCATAAATTCTAATTTTACAGATGGTCTTAACAGATTTAGGTGTTCCTATGTAAAATTGAGTACATTGGACTCCACAAAATTTCTTTTATATTATACATGACCATTGACTTCGAACTTTTTTAAATACATGTTGGTTAATTTTCGTGTGCAAACTATGATTTAATTTCTTAATGAATCCACACATTGATTACATTCTCTGTACCATCGATACTGCAGACAGTTGTACACAGTTCACGATGGTGGAACCGTTGCCCTGGATTGGCTGCCGGCGTCTGATTTGGAATTGGAAGGCATGTGGCTCATAGCCTATGTGAAATTGTATGTAATGCGAGATGGTGACTGACAATTGTAGTTATGCTGCAGATGCTGATGGTTTTATTTCTAAAGATTCTTCAACACCCCTTGCAGTTGTGATTCCTGGATTAACTAGTGATTCTTCTGCTGCTGTTAGTCCCTAATAACTTACTTCTTATGTGTTCTTTTTCTTCTTATTTGAAGAGCTCTTGATTTTTTTTCCATTGCATAACTTACTATTATATTTGTTCTTCACTCTGAAGATATATTGATATGTTGCAGTATGTGAAGCATGTGGCTTACTCCATGGCAAGCAAAGGTTGGAATGTCGTTGTAAGCAACCACAGGGGTCTTGGTGGTGTGTCTATTACTGTAAGTGGCATAATTGAAATGTCAAGTATTCAAATTTTCTTTTACTGCACACTACTATTGATACAAACCCCTTGTCATCTTTTTGTGTCCAGCTTATTGTAACCGTGGCCATATATATACCGCTGACATTGCATTTGAACTTTAGAATTTATTGATCTATGCTGCAACAACGAATTTCAAAGGCACCAAATTATTTCATTTAGTAACCATCACCACTTGATTTGTAATATTTATTTATGGTGGCAGTCGGATTACTTCTACAATGCTGGATGGACAGAAGACATCCGAGAAGTCATTAATTTCCTGCATCACAAATATCCAAAGACTCCATTATTCTGCATTGGTACAAGCATAGGTGCCAATATTCTGGTACACTCCTTTCACCTTGTTGTGATCTATATTTTCTCAGCTTGGCTTGTTGAGGACCTGATAATGTCAGTCTGCAATTTTCTTCCACTGACCATTCAGAAGCGCTAAGCTGCTTAGTTTTTACCCGTGTCAATAGCAACTATTTCGTAATTTTGATGGATGGTCTTGTACACTTAACAGATCCATACACATGTTATGCATAGACAAGCTTTGTATGCTAGTTTGACATAATTATTTAGTCACTGCCTGGCAAAACCATGATGGACCGAATTATTTTTGCAAGAAACTGGCTAGAGAAAAATGCCATTCTTCAAAGTCCAAAGTAGTCTTTCCCCTCAAATAACATTCTATTCAGTTCTCTTTTTCATTTGGTAAAGAAAGTATACGATTGAGTTAGCTCGTTTATAGTGAACTAGTGTTGCTGCATGTCTATTAATAAAGCAATGGCTTTGCTGACTTTGAAACATTATTCCTGCACCGCATTCATTAAACTGTTTTGACCTCCACCCTTTTACTTTCTTTGAGCTCATTGTTGTACCCATATTACTGAGTTTTGTTTCATATGGTTTTCAAATGTATGCATTGTAGTTCATTGCCCTATGCTTCTGACTGTCATTTATATGACATTTCATCATTTAAACATTGTTTTACTTTCTAATTTTGTTTATGCACCAATTCTCATCACAGATTCATTATCCTTATCCTTACTGCCCTGTAGTCATTTCAAAAAGGAAAGGAATTGTGGTGCTATATCCCTATCCTTAATGCAATTGATGCAGAGACTGAATATTTCGTTCCACGTCTTTGGATAGGTCAAGTATCTTGGAGAAGAAGGTGAAACTACTCCTGTGGCGGGTGCCGTTTCAATCTGTTCTCCATGGGATCTGCTGGTTAGTTGCTAGACCTGATTTGCTCAAAAAGCATCCATGGTTATTATTTAGACATATGTACCAAGTACCATGTGGCGTGTCAAGAATTTCCACTTCATTTTCGACACCTCTCCAGACCCCCAGTGACTTTGGGTGTTCCTAGTTTATTTACCCGGCCTCAGAAAGGTCGATTTTGGGGTTTACAAACAAGGAAATCCTTGTCATCATGCTCAAGAATAAGATAGGCTAGGGAACAACCATTCTCCTCCCCCTCATGCTTACTCATGAATCCATTTTGGGTTTAAAACTTTGTCCAGCTTTTATTTACTGCATATCTTGAGGAAAGATTATTCCACCTCTAGTTGGTGTATTGCATCTGGAAAAAATACTTCTGCTATGTTCTTTATGGATACATGGACCAATTGTTACGCTCATCTTTATGACCTGCAAGTGTTCTCTGAAACCATGTTATACGGTTGCTTCTGTTGTACAGCGCCAAAACACCAAATTGGTCATTAACCTCTCTGTTGTTTTGTCATTTCTCTTCAATTTTGTAGATAGGTGACAGATTTATTTCCCGCAAGTTTGTGCAACGTTTGTATGACAAAGCCCTTGCAATTGGTCTGAAGGGCTATGCTAAGCTGTAAGCATTCATTCCTCACTAGCTGTCTTCACATTTTTCTTATTCTATAGAATCTCCAAATATTAATGGTATATATTAACGTTATTTGGGTAATTTTACTATCACCAGTGGTGCAGCACATTTCTCCGTTTATAGTCCTATTTTCCCTCTTAATTGGGAGTTGATTTGAATTCTTCTTGAAAATAGCACATGTACATTTGAACATGCCTGTAGTGTGCATTGCCTGCTAGTGATGCACAAGTGACCATATCATAGTTTTCTACAGGACTGCACAATGACTGCAACAATGTTTCCATGGTCAAACATATCTTTAATATTCTTGGATGCTTTTCTCTTCAAGTGTAGTGGTTAAGTGTCTGTCAGAAGCTTGAAATTGAACATAACCGAAAGCGTTGTTCAATGCCTTTTGCTTATTTTCTGCCCACGAAGGTGGCTGGCTGCAACACTATTGACAAAGCTTAAACCTTTTCACCTTTTGCAGACATCAACCTGTCATGGCTCGACTTGCAAACTGGGAAAGTATTAAAAAGGTTTGACACATTCTTCTGCACTTTATTGGCACTGAGCTGAATGCTTTATATATTGTATTTACCTATTTTATAAGTTTCAAACGCTTTAGTAATGGTATACCAGTTCAATGTCATCTTCACTTGTGTTTATAGTTTGCTAGTTTGCGTCAGTATAGATGACCATATTTAAGCTGCATTTGCTTGACGACTTCTACCTGTATGATACATGAATTCATATACTGTTCCAGAAATTTTGTTTCTATTGATGGGCTCTGCATGACTTGTATAATACTCTTCTTATTTTTCTTTTCTTTATAATTTGTCAGTCACGCTCTATCCGGGAATTTGACCATCATGCTACTTGCGTCGTTGGAAGATTTGAGGTACTATTGCTTATTCTATCCTCAGTCAGTTAAGAATCCATGTTTTTGCATTCTTCTGTGGTTTTTATTGCATTAACTGCTCTATAACAACAACTACTACAAAAACAAAAAAGCCTTTTAGAGCATCTCCAACAGTTTCCAACAATCAGTACTCCCAATAGATTGTTTTAGGATGTCCCGAAGAGCTATTCGGAGAAAAATTAGGACCTTCCTCCAACAGCCCTCAATAATCCTACCAATTTTTTTTAAAAAAAAAACTGGACACCTCAGCAGCAGTGTATCCGAAAGAAAGGGGTTGTAATCGATCCTTTTTTCCCTTAACCCAGCCTCCATGCCCTCCTGCCCATGTAGCCAAAATTCTGCCATCGTCTAGCAGGTTTCGATCCCACTCGCCTGCATTCTGATCGCCGGTTGTGCTTGCAATCTGCGATTCCCCTGCGCACGTAGATAGAAAACCAGCCTCCATCCCGCCTGCGCACGTAGCCAGACTGTCAGAACATTCACCTCCGTCGCTGTCCAGGTGATATCGGGAGTGCGAACCAAGCTCCCAGATTTGACGACATATACGCCAGGTTTGGGTAGAGGTGAAAGTTTAAGGTGGGTATTAGGGAACTGTTGGAGAGGAATTTTTATTAATTCAACCTAAAAAGAAAATTTAAGGGGGATATTAGGAACTGTTGGAGATGCTCTTAGTCCCAAGCTAAATTTGGGCAAGCTGAAACACAATAAAAGACACCTACAAAACTTATATAAATATACAAACCCTACAGAACAATGTTACATAATAAGTTAATAATATTACAAATACTGCCCTAACAGCCAATACCTTTTTTTAATTTGAATGTGTATAATCAATTTTCTTACAGACAGTCGATACCTACTATCGTCGGTGCAGCAGTGCTAGTTACGTTGGAAATGTATCAGTTCCCTTGCTTTGTATTAGTGCTTTGGATGATCCCCTTTGTACAAGGGAGGCTATTCCTTGGGATGAATGCAGGTGATGTCTTGGAAGTCATGCTCTTTGTTCCTGAACAGTTCTATTTACGTGTTAATTAGAATAATATTGTTTTGATTTAGGGCCAATAAGAACATTGTTTTGGCAACTACTCCAAATGGTGGTCATCTTGCATTCTTTCAAGGACTAACGGCTGGAAGGCTATGGTATGGTGCCTGCGTAAAACTTTGTGTTCTATGTACTTGCAGATTTATCCTTTTGTATTACAATGTATACCTATAGACCGAGTACTGTTGATTATTATTCTGAATTCACTTTCTTACTGATATATTTTGTAGGTGGGTGGGAGCAACTTCTGAGTTCCTTTGTGCTCTTCATGACAGCTCCTACATGCATCGACAAAAGGTCTTAGACATTGGCTCATCAATTAAGTTCCCACCCTAGATGTTCCTTTTTTTTGGTATGCTGGTTAGCTGATTAAATGGTTCATATCATAACTAAATGCAGGCACAAGATCATGCTTTGCACTCTTCCTTGGAATCTTCTATTGATAAGAGCCCGTATGTTAATATCATGGAAGATGGAATGATAGCTCCAGTAACAAATGAGGGCACATGCAATGATGGTGCACCTTCTAACCAAACAGTTGATGAAGTAGAATTAAGTGACAAGGTGGGTGTCATACAACAGAATGAAGTGTCCACTGAAAAACACAGTGAACACACCAGTGGAGTGGAGAACAAAAACTCTGCGGGGTCTACAAACCAGCAAGGAGAAGACGTCTACAGCAATAAGCTCCGTGAGATAATCACTCCTGTCAAGAGATCTATAAACCAACTGGCTCGATACCAGGGGAGGTCTGTTTGGTTGCTTGCCTACATTGCTTTTGTAACGTCATGGCCACTTATCGGCTCCCTAATTTTTAGCAAATTCAGGAAAAAGGCTACGAATCCATTGAGAGCTAAATAAATAAGATAAATAATTGTGCCCATTGCCTTCTTTTTCATCATGTAAAACCTAGAAGGCTGGAACTACTTGAAGGTCTGTACAGACATTTTATTCTCCACTTCTTCACAGCCCCTATGCTATGTACTCTTCATCTCCCACCTATATTCAGGTCCTCTAAAACATACTCCTACACTGCTACTTGTGTTGCTTGTGTATAGACTTGCGCATCTACTCTCTCCGATTTTTATTTGCTGACCTTCGGAGGGAATAAATGATAAATCATGCGTGGTGTACCGGTGTGTTTATAATATCACCGTGAAGCGAAGTTTGTCTTGATGCGCTTAATGGATGGTGGGGAGCTTCAAACTTTTTGATCCAAGTTTGGGATGAGAAAAGTGGTGGTACATAGGTGGTAAATCGTCAGCCAGTTGATGCCCAATTGCCAAAGGATATTAGGCAAATGGTAACGTGTGGTACCGCAGCAAAGAGGTTGTCGTCGTGTCTTTTCATGTTGGCATTTTGGTCCCAACGATCCTATGGTTATGGTTGCTTGTGATTGTTTGCTACGTGGTCGAACGTGCACGCTTCTGTACCACTGGGAGACCGCTATCAGGTATTCCTTATTTTACTTTGAGTCCTGGTCATGTACGAATACAGATCGAATTTTTCTTATCAGTATGTTGATTGTTTCCCGTGCGACGGTTGAGTACTAGTTTTTAATCTATTTTGTAGATCAACTTGACCTACCATTGCAAGATAAGCCTTATTTATTGTGGGTTACGCAAAGTCAGTTAGACTTTATCTTGGGGGCGCAGTTCCTCATCTGGTGATTGTCATACTTCAAACAAAAAAAATATTTCGCCCTTGCAACTTGCACTTCTTTCAGAAGATTACAAATATTGTGGTCAAATAAGATCCATTATATAATTGGCCAGCTGGGATAACAAAAGCACCAAGGATGCTGATTGCTAACCCCGTAGCTCATATGGCCAGGTGTATGTACACACAAGATCACACGTTCAGCTATGGGAGACAAATGAGATTGGATCTTGGTGTGATAATTCTACTTTAAACAGATGGGGGTCCCCAATGATGATTTGGATTGTGGGAGGAGCAGGGCCCATTACGCTTCTGTTGATCTGCTCTGTTTCCTTCCTTGTGACCTCATGGATGATGTCAAATGGAGTGCGGCTCGAATGGTTCTTCTAGGGCCATGGCCGCTGTGGTGCACACTGTGCCGTCATGGGGATGGGATAACATGATCTGCACCGTTGCATCACTTACAGCCTTGAGTTTGAGCTCTTGGAAATTTTCGNNNNGGAAATTTTCCCCCCCCCCCCCCCCCCCCTTCCTTTGGGGAAGTTTGCTGCCATCATCATCCATTCTGGTGCGAAAGCATGAGAAAGAAGATGCAGAATTAGTCCTAGTTGATACTGGTCAATATCTGAAATTTATTACTAATTCTTTGGCATTTGAACCGGAGAGCAGAGATATTGTTCTGATTCCGTTCCCGTCCCTGCAAATCAGGGAGGGCCCGTGAATACAACAGAAATCATTTGAAAAATGGCACAAAGCAGTAAGAAATCTACGCTCAAAAAGGCCACACAGCAGCTATTCCCCCCGAATTTGGCATGGTTCATCTTTTGCGACTTTTCTTTTGAGATTTTTATATTCCGACCTGATCCAGTCTGAGGCTTTCTTTGAAACGTATGAATTTTACAAAAATCTCACAAAAATTTTATAAAAATCAGTTTATTTTTAAAAAAAAAAGTAGAAAAAAAATTATCCCAAAGGAGGGCCTGAGATGATAGCAGCACAATGGAAAAGTCAAGCGGCCGAGCGTTGCTCAGCCACTGAAGTGGAGAGAACGACGGGAGGCGGTGTGGGCCCTCGGTGGAATTGGGCCTCACCGTTTTTCTTTTTGGAGGCCTTCGAATCGGCACCCACGAAGGAGAGGGCCCACCGCTCAGCGTCTGACATCTCCTCGCGTCGCCGTCGCGTGTCGTCTCGTCCCGTACGTCGATGCTGGTTTCTCTGCGCCTCGCTCAGCAGTTGAAGGGGCTGGATCAGCCTGACCATACGGCCCCACACCACCCGTAGTTTGGTGTACGGAGCATCTGGAGCACGTTGGCCTCGGCACCGCACAGCGAAGTGTCCAAAGGAGCTCGAGAGGTCAACGAGGAGGAAGGGTCAGGGCTCTTTCCTCCTCCTATAAACCACGGCACCCGGCTTCCGGAATCCCATTTTCTCGCCCGGGAGCCCGGATTTCTTCCCTTCTCGTAAGTCCACCTCTGAATTTTTTTCTCTTTGCGATTTCTTATTGCCGGTTCCCATCATGCTCTGTTGAAACAAGAGCACCATCTGAGGCAAAGGTGAAGGAATCAAACGAGGTGGGAGATTTCGTCTGGCTCTGTGGTGGGTGCTTCTTGATGGTGATTCGCTAGATTCCCTGTTTTCATAGGAGGGGTGGTCTTTAATTACGTCTGATCTGAGCTCAGTCCGGGGTCATGTAGTTTTTTTTTCTTTTTAGTTTGGATTCTTTTAGTTTATGTAGAAGAGGATCTCGACTCTTGGGATATGTAGAAAGGGTGGTGGATGCGGATTTTGAGATCTTTTTATGGTACTTTTGTTCGTGGGATTGGTGTGCTTCATATTAATTAAGGGGGGGGGGGGGGTTGTGCTGAATTTTGCTTTAATTGATTGATTGAGAGATTTAAATTGTTTAGGATCTTCGATTAATATGAAACAGCCAATTTAATTTTCTCATGATTCTTGTCTAGTTCAATTCAGTCGGACTTTAGGTTGAGTGTATCAAGCTTCTTTGCTAGATAGGTTATAGAAAGAAGAAACATTTTTGTCGGATACAAGTATGGTTTCTGTTTTTGGATGCACTACCGTTCTGGTTACAAATTTGTTTTGTGAGCATGGATTGGATGCCATAGTGAAGATCTAGAGAATTTACGCATCAGTAAAGGGCAGCTCGGTGCACGTGGCTCCCGCTAGCATAGGGTCCAGGGAAGCGTCCGACCCGACCCCTTTTGTCTTTTGTACGCAGAGAATTTACGTATAAGTAAAATATTAAAATACTAGTTGGGTAAAAAAGATATATTGTGGTAACTCAGGAAGCAAGCGATGATTTCTGAAGCTTATTATTCTGAATTTGACTTGTAAGCTTGATTGATTGGTTGGCAAACTCATTGCTGTAATGCTTATCCATGCACCTGTCTTCTCAGCTGATTCCTGAAACAAGGAAATATAAGCTTTTAATGAACGGATGGGGCTTTCTGGTATGTTGCATGTGCGGAAACTTATGTGTTATACAACTAGAATAGTTCCTATTTCCCTGTTTGTTCCTTTCTGTTTTTCTTATGAACAAGTCTGTTCTTTAATTGAGCCGTCATGAGCCTTTCCAGTTATTGATAGCATGTCATAAAACCATCTATCTGCAACCTATAATCTCTTTAACCTTCTATTGCAGGGCGCATGCTTGTCCTGAGGATTGATTATTTTCTGTCTGATAATAGCTTTGTTTGAGAGGAGGGCGTATTGAAGTGGAATTCAGGCAGTGTTGAATATTGATGGAAGGTGAGATGATGAGAACTTTGGAAGCTGCCATGAAAGCTTCATCTTCAATGGCAAGTGGCACGGAGGATCCTGACCAACGTATCAGGAATTCCAGTTCTATGGAGCAGTTTTATTTGTCTAGACAAAATCAATCTTTCCCAGTCTTTCCTCCATTCTTTGGTGCTCCATCTTCCAGTTTGTATCTTCCTAATGATAATGAACCTAAGGTTGGCAACCAGTTTGAACAAAATCCTTCACAGAATAATCTTCTTATAGATTGGGACCCTCACGCAATAGTGAGCAACCTATCCTTCCTTGAGCAGAAGATCAAGCAGGTGAAAGATATTGTGCAGTCCATGAGTAGTCGAGAGAATCAAGCTGCTAGTGGTTCTTGTGAGCTAGCAGCAAAGCAGCAGCTTATTACTGCTGATCTCACAAGTATTATAATCCAGCTTATCTCAACATCTAGTTCTCTGCTTCCTTCAATGAAGAACCCACTTAGCAGCAATCCAGCAGTCAGACAGCTTGGAATCCCTCTTGGTTCCCCTATGGGCTTTTGTATGAATGCTAATCAGCGACCGAACACAAACAACAGGACTACTATGCCTGATGTTGACAAGTCCTCAGAGTATGATGAACTGATTATTAGCATTAATACTAAGCAAGATGAAAAAAATGAGATGATCAAATGTCCAAATCCTTGTGGTGTGGAAGGGACAGAACTGACTCCAATGGAAGACCATGACATCAAGGAGAGTGATGATGGTGGTGAGGGAGAGAATCTTCCCCCTGGCTCGTATGTAGTCCTGCAACTGGAAAAGGAGGAGATTTTAGCACCTCATACTCATTTCTGCTTGATCTGTGGCAAGGGTTTCAAGAGAGATGCTAATCTAAGGATGCACATGAGAGGCCATGGAGATGAGTACAAGACTCCTGCAGCCCTAGCCAAACCCTCAAAAGATTCTAGTTCAGATCATGCACCTGTTACAAGGTACTCATGTCCATTTGTGGGCTGCAAGCGAAACAAAGAACACAAAAAGTTTCAGCCTCTCAAGACTATCTTGTGTGTGAAAAACCATTACAAAAGAAGCCACTGTGACAAGAGCTATACCTGCAGCCGTTGCAACACCAAGAAATTTTCTGTCATTGCCGACTTGAAGACTCATGAGAAGCACTGTGGGCGGGATAAGTGGATCTGTTCTTGTGGAACAACCTTCTCAAGGAAGGATAAACTTTTTGGGCATGTTGCTCTTTTCCAAGGTCACACGCCTGCACTCCTTACGGATGATGTCAAGGTATCAGATGCATCAGAGCAACCTCAGGGAAGTGAGCCAATGAGTGACATAGCTAAGAGCATAGGATATAACATTCCTGGCAGCTCATCTGATGGTATCTCAAACCTCGACATGAAAGTGGCTGATGATGTTCGTGGTTATTTCTCACCTCTGAGCTTCGATCCATGCTTTGGTGCACTTGATGACTTCGCTCGCCCTGGATTTGACATCTCGGAGAATCCCTTCTCCTTCCTGCCTTCAGGGTCATGCAGTTTCGGGCAGCAGAACGGAGACAGCTGATGCAGGTCACCACTGATGATGACGACAACGGCCCTGCTGACCGTTATCTATGTTTATGCGCGATGCTAGTTTCGTTCCACCCCTATTCAAACTTCAAATATTCATTTTAGATTATGCATTTTCTGTTAAGTGTACTTCACTTGGTGGTCATCAATAATGATCAAGGACTTATAGGCTATCTGTCTAGGCTGTCTGACTAGGCACTCTGCCTGTAGCGGAACACCTCGTCATAACAGGACGACGTGTCTTGTACCTAGTTCGTTTATGTACAAGTCAGTGATAGGAGTATCTTTTTTTTCTTTACATGGACAATGTAGTTTGTGTTCACTTAGGCCATGTTCGGTTAGAGGGAAAGGGGTGAGAATGAATCTACTACTCTCTATATATAGATTTAATCACCTCATTTCGCTCTAATCCACTCCTCTTCCCTTCTAAACCGAACAAGCCTTTAAAGTAGTTTACCACTTTGAGGGGAACCCCTTTGGCCCATTATAGAAGGCAGAGCTCAGATGAATCATGTGCCTCTCATGTCACATCGATAAATTCTTCTCTCTCTTTTGGAGGAAACTAATGTGGGGGTTGCCCATCTGAATTTCTCAGTGCAAGAAAACAGTAATCCACCACTCTCTACACGGATGGTCGGTGGCTATCTCGGCCCATTTCTCTCTGCCCTGTCACCCCATACAACCAGCCTATGGGCCGCCGGCCGTATCTCCACGACTGAGGCCAACAACACGCGCCACTTGGTATCCCGCCGCCTCCGCGGCCACCGGCAGGTCCGGCAGCGTCGATGATCCCGTCCGGCTCGGCTGCCCGCGTGGCGCGAGAGAAACGGAAATAATCCTGCGGAACTGCCCCTCACAGCCGTCGCTGACGCCCGACGGCAACAATGAGTCAATGACGCGCTCATCAGCTAGCGACGACGTCTGTGGCGTGACTCGTGTCCTCCCTCCCGCACCGGTGCTGGCGAAACTGCCGGCGGCCATTAGGCACGGCTCGCGCATCAGTTCTCACGGTGAATCTGGGCGCAGTGTCTTCCGTCTCTCTGCTCCGCGGCGCCGCGACGTTGGGCCGGCGGAGATCATGTGCGCAGCTCTGTTCGCCCGTCCATTTCCTCCGTGCCATCGCGCCGCAAATCTACCTTTCTCGCGAGAATCGGCATCACTCCTGTCACGTCGCCGTGCAACTCGGTTGATTACTCTGTTGTACGATATTACGCGGTTTTTCAGATGCCGGTCGCGGTGAGCCCGGGGGGATTTATCTGCGAGGAACATGACGGTTAACCTACTTGACTAGTACTAGTATTCGTTTGGGCATATAGTATCACGAAGATCGCTGCTAGGTAGGCACGGAGAGCGTCCGAGGTGGCCCGGAAAAGCCCGTCCGCGGCAGGTGACGCGCGCGCCGGCCACGCGCGCTCTGCTGCCGGGCGCGGGCGTGCTCGCGCTTCCGCGGGTTGGGCACACGCTTGGGATTTCCTGCGCAGGCAGGAGTTGGGCAGATACTTGTAGCTCGGGGTCACGACTCAACTCCGGTCTCCTGCCATTGTTTCTGTTGCTGGGGAAACCAAGAAACTCCCCTAGTTTGTACCAGCAGCGCCTAGTCACGCGTCCATCGGAAACATCGGTAGTTTATCCCGTCCTGCAGGCTCCATTTGTGATTGTGGACCAAGAACCCGGCAACCAGGAACCAGCCCGCTGTCAACTCCGCGAGCAATAAACAGTGACTTGTGCTGTTACTGTCAGAAAGTTAAGGCCCACATAGAAAAAAAATCACCTTCTTGCATGTTGCATAATGTGATGTGCGATGTCCAAGCCTCCAAGTTAGAAAAAGGTCCAACGATTTCACTGTCATCTCTCACCTGTACTCGTAAAGACGCAGGGGTACTAATATAATGGAACCTGTGCATACATCTCTTTCAGAATCAGCAGCGTCACACCAGTAAACTCGCCGGTCCCAAGAAGGAGCCCAGAGTTTGAGGCACTCAAAAAAAAAAAAGGGAGCCCAGGTCCTTGACACCACCGTTAGCCATCGTCCATTTCACAGGAAATCCAGGACCGGACCGGGGAGCCGCACGCGATTCCGCCCCGGCGCAACCGGCCAAACCGGCACGCAACAAACTCCAGGTCATGTCGCCTCTCGCGACACGTCAGGGTTGCTAGCCGCTTCTTCAGAAATTCCAATCCGAGCAGAAAAAGAATATTGACAGGAACGCTTCGCTATGTTGGTGGTGGCGTGTGAATCGTGTGGTATCCTCCGACTCTACCTGCACATGTTGCTCCGATCGAGCTGCTGTCCGCTGCGGCGGCAACTCGTCCGCTGGTTCGGCGCGCTCCGGTCCGGTGCATGCACCCGACATCACGGGCATCCTGGTGCGTGGGCTTGCGTCCAAACCCCAAAGAAACGGTCTCTCAGGATAATGTGAATAAAGAGTAAGCTAATTGCCGGGTAAAATAATCGATTTCGTGCCGTACCCCTTGTCCGAAAGGCGCCTGGAGCCATGCGCGCTGGTCTGATCCTCTTCCCCAGCGGCACCATTATATGATGCGACATCGTCGTCGGGCTCTGGTCTGGATATCGCGCCGGTGTTCCACTCGAGCTCAACCCACACGCAGCGGCAGCGCCGGAGAACCGATCCAGGGCAATGGACACCCACGCCGTCACCGACGTCCTCCTGCTGCCCCGCCCCGACGGCGCCGTCGCCGGCGCCGTGGACTTCCGCGGCCGCCCGGCGTCCCGGTTCGGCACCGGCCGTTGGCCCGCCGCGATGTTCGTCCTCGGTACAGCCTCTCTGTTTTTTTTTCCTCGACGGACGTGCGTGCGCACGGATCGATCAGCTGTGCTGAAGCGGATTTGATTGACTAACCGAGATGGATCTGTGTGTTGGATTGGATGAAGGCGTGGAGATCGCGGAGAGGTTCGCGTACCACGGGGTGTCGGCGAACCTGATCAGCTACCTGACGGGCCCGCTGGGGGAGTCGACCGCGGGCGCGGCGGCGGCGATCAACGCGTGGAGCGGAGTGGCGACGATGCTGCCGCTGCTGGTGGCGTGCGTGGCCGACGCCTGGCTCGGGAGGTACCGCACCATCGTGTTCGCCTCCCTCCTCTTCGTCGTGGTCAGCTCCGCACCTCTCCCTCCACTTTCCTTTTTCGCTCCTCTGTTTCTGGCGAACTTTAGCGTAAAAGTGCGTCCACTTTGGCTTCGGTTTGTGGATTCCACGAGCCGCTCATGCAAAATTGGATCATCTTTTCTGCGGTGCTTAGTTGATCGTGACTCGTGCTGTTTCACTGACGAGCATTGTAATCGGAGATTCACCATATGGCTCGTGGAAGTGGAACAATTACTGCCAGTGACTTATCGTGCCTTGTTCTTGTGACCATAGAGCATGGGCATGCTGACCGTCTCCGCACTCCCGCCGTTCCACCACGACGGCTGCAGCACCTACACCTCCAAGTCCCTCGCCTGCTCCCCGTCCCCGGTGCAAGTGGTTGTCTTCTACGTATCCCTGTACCTGGTGGCGCTGGCCGAGGCCGGGCACAAGCCCTGCGCGCAGGCGTTCGCCGCGGACCAGTTCGACCAGCACGACCCCAAGGAGTCCGTGTCGCGGAGCTCCTTCTTCAACTGGTGGTACTTCGGCATGTGCTCCGGCACCGCCATGACGACCATCGTCTCCAGCTACATCCAGGACAATGTTGGGTGGGGGCTCGGCTTCGGCGTCCCCTGCCTCATCATGGTCTTCGCGCTGCTCGCGTTCGTGCTCGGGACCAGGAGGTACCGCTACTACACGTCGACCGAATCGAGCCCCTTTGCTCGTCTTGCTCGGGCGTTCGTCTCGCTGATCAAAGGCTCCAAGTCGAGCCAATGTGACAGGTAATACGTGCTCATTTTTTTTTATTTCTTTTGTGATGTCATGCTAGGCCGAACCACGCGGATTAATTTGGTGGATGCTGACAGTGATCATAGGAGCAACGACGACGCCGGGCACCAGGAAGAAGTGAAGGGCGTGCTGCGCCTGTTCCCCATCTGGGCGACATGCATCATCTACGCCGTGATCTTCTCGCAGTCGTCGACGTTCTTCACGAAGCAGGCCGCGACGCTTGACCGGAGGATCGGCTCGACGGTGCGCGTGCCGCCGGCGGCGCTACAGACGTTCATCAGCTTCACTATCATGACCTTCATCCCGGTCTACGACCGCGCGTTTGTGCCCCTGGCACGGCGGTTCACGCGCCTGTCGTCGGGCATCACAATGCTGCAGCGGATCGGCACGGGCCTCGTCCTCGCGCTGGTCGCCATGATCGTGGCCGCGCAGGTGGAGATGAAGCGGCTCGGCGTCGCGAGGGACGCCGGCCTGGTCGACCAGCCCAAGGCGTCGCTCCCGATGAGCCTGTGGTGGATGGTGCCACAGTACGTTCTTTTCGGGCTGTCGGACGTGTTCGCCATGATCGGCCTGCAGGAGTTTTTCTACGACCAGGTCCCCGACGCGCTGCGCAGCCTCGGGCTTGCATTCTTCCTCAGCATCTTCGGCGTGGGCCACTTCTTCAGCAGCTTCATCATCTCCGCCATCGACGGCGTCACCAAGAAGAGCGGCGCGAGCTGGTTCTCCAACAACCTCAACCGCGCCCACCTCGACTACTTCTACTGGCTGCTCGCCGCGCTCTGCGCCGTTGAGCTCGTCGCGTTCGTGATCGTTTCCCGCATTTATGTGTATAAGAAAAGGGTGGCTCGTGCTAATGGTGCTGTGATGTAGTAGTCTTTGTAGATGTAATTACTGTCTGGGTGATATACAGGACCGATTGAGGTCTAGAAATGAAAGATGTATGTGGTGATTAGCGGAAGGAGGTGGTGATTTGAAGTGCGTCAAACCTGTCGTATGTGATGAATGGATTCGACTGTTCCTCATGTGCCGTTGGTTCAGTCAGCCGGCTTGTCCGCCAGCGTGGCACGAGCTGCAGGCCCATGGGCCAGAAATCGAACCCACGGGCCTACTACATAACAGTCCGTGAGGCCCGTTACAACTGATCAGCTTGCTAACGTTGCTGACTTGTCAGTTAATTTGCCGTCATTTTTTTTTCGAGTGAGTTTGCCGTTGATTGTACGCTGCAGGACTGACAGTCGATGAGAATCGGTTATCAAATGAATACAGTTGATGAGAATCAAGGGACTGGCAGATGCTTCGCTTCGGTCGTCCAAATCTGGTTGAAAGTGATACGTTCTGGCATCCTGGAATGGAAAATGTTGGCAATGCATCAACACCACTGTCAATCTGCACCACTTTTTTCCTCCGCTGATCAACTTAGCTGTCTTCGCATACCTGTCGTTGGTCCTTGGCTAGCACGATGTAGATTAACGCTGAAGCTGTTTTGTTAGTATTACCTGTCACGTGATTATATAACCACAAAAGAACACGTACTAGATTTTCCGCTCTATTCTCTTTTGGCTCCAGAATGACGACTTCTAGCTAGTGGAATTTTTTTTTATAGAAGATACTACTCTTCCTAATAGGCTATCTATAGTCTCCGTGAGTCAGAGAGTGGGCCGGACGGACTGGAGTTGGGTTGGATCGTAATCCTCGGTCCACTCAGTGTGTGGGCATCAATTCGCGGCAGGCCCAAGAGGTTTATGCCCCCTTTCATTGCGGGGGGAAAAATTCATCACGTGCTCCATTTTTGCGCGAAGGTTGAAGATTGAGATCTTTCTCATTCATCCAGAGACGTGTTCTCTCCTGCCTGCGTTGTGTGGATCTGAAATCACTAAGACAACGAGCACAGTAGATTTTTCATGTCATAAGTTGCTGTATTTTTCAAGCAGAAAACGCTGTTGCTGGAGTATTTTTCAAGCAGTGACTATATTTAGTTTGATATAGACAGATCAACTAACACCCCTACTTGTGGGGCAAAATGTTTTGGAAATGAGCAACAAAATTATTGCGTGATGGTGAGTTGAGAGGACCATCCGACGAGTGAGGCCTACAAAGACGTGAAAAGCTTCTCTAGACTACTTATTTACAGTATACTTCTAACTCCCTCCGAAGGCAACCTTGCTCTCCATATATGGAGTACTCCAGCTCCCAGTCAAGTAGTCAACATCATCTGTACCACGATTCTGATGTATGTGGCCTGCAGAATTTTCAGGTTCGGTGGCCTTACTCGCAGCCTGCTCAAAGGGCGACTTGGCAGTGCCGGTGTTTTTAGCCACGACAGACAGTTCCACGGACACCTGCAGAGGGGCAGCAACAATGGAGTCCGGTGAACTCCCACCCCTCCCCGAGCCGTCGTTCACCACGAAACCCGCCGACGATGGCAGCGGTGGCTGGCGCGCCGCACTCCTCATCATCGGTAATCTTGAATCCATCATCGCCTTGTGCCAAGCGAACTATATATACTCCTTACGTATCATTGCCTGAGAGTAGCTGTTGCTAATGCTTTGCAGCGCTTGGTTTCTTTGAGCGTATCGGGGGCGTCGGCGTGTCGGCCAACTTGATCACGTACCTGACCGGACCACTTGGCATGTCCACGGCGGCCGCGGCAGCCAGCGTGAACGCGTGGGGAGGCACCGTGCAGGTGCTGCCGCTCGTCGGCGCCATCGCCGCCGACTCGTGGCTTGGGCGGTACCGAGCACTCATGGCCGCTTGCGTGCTCTATCTGCTGGTTTCACTTCTCTTTTGCTCTCCTCTTCCATGCTTGGGATCTTACTATTCGAACTCTGCCTTCTTTGTCTTTCTTTTTTTTAAAAAAAATTACCTTCCAGTGACTCCCTTCGGGTTTAAATTATTGACACCGTTGATTTTTAACATCAACTTTGATCATTCGTTTTATTCAAAAAATTTGTTTTAACGTGTAAATTATTAGTCATGATTTAAATTTTACTAATGATAAATCAAATAATTATAAAAATTTAAATATTTGAACAAATTTTTTAATAAGATGAATAATCAAAGTTGATGATAGAAATCAATGGTGTCAATAATTTAAAATCGGAGAGAATACTTTATTCGAGAACAAATGGTTCCTTGTTGGTGTTCCTCGTTTTGTCATCATTATGCAGAGTAGCGGATATAGGAAAGTCGTGAGAGGTACGCACAAGTGTGACAGAGTAGCAAATAATTCAAAAATTTAGGGCCTTATGTAGGTTATATTTCATTGTAATTTACTCTATCTCTTGCGTAAAAAAAGAATGTTCTTTTAAGAGTTGGACATGTTAATCAAGAAAAATGCACGTAGCTCTCACCTACGCAGGTTTATGGCGAAAAGTCACACCACTTGTGTAAGCATATACTTCATCTCATGTGTGCAGTCTCTCTCTATATTTATGTGTAAGAGGTTGGTCCATTTGTGTAAGCATATACTCTATCTGTTCTAATTAGCTGGTCACACAAATTAAAAAGTTCAATACGCAAAAAATGAAAAAGAATTGAGATAAAAATTCTTAGGGAAGAGAGAAATTTGTATGGAAAGTTAAATGACAGATAATTTAATGAAAATTATGAAGGGTAAAGTGACATAAAAAGAAATGGGTTTCACATGCAATGCTCTTGTTTTGCTTTTCTTAAGGACATAATATTTTTTTTTTGCGATGATAAAGAATGGCGTCTCGAGGACGCAGCGTTCACCAATCCTTTTTTAAGAAGGAAAAGCGTACGACCACTCCTGAAGTCCTAATATCCTTGTCAGCTGTTGTTCATCCACTATCTTCGATCGCGATTCGGAACGTCATGGCTTGCAATCATATTCTTGTCCTGCGTATGATCTATGCTTAACTCATGAGATCCATGGAGATCTTTCCCAGAGGAAAATTAGATTTTTTTTTTGTGTGATGGAATCCAGATAGATATTAGTACACGTAATTCCAGAGGCCCCACGATTTTTTTTTCCCAACTGAAAATCTCAACCTAAGCGTAACTTATGTAACCACCCATTTATGATGACGATTTTAATCCCAAGTTTGACACTTACAGAGTTTGGGAATGCTGACGGCTTCATCCGGACTGCAAGCAGTTAACTTTGACGCGGCGTGCTCGCCGTCGCCGACGTCCCTTGCGCAGCTCAGCTTCTTTTACATTGCACTCTACCTGCTGGCCTTGGCGCAAGGCTTCTACGGGCCATGTGCTGAAGCCCTCGGCGCGGACCAGTTCGTGCTGAGAGACGGCGGCGACCCCAGTGCGGTCGCGTCCCGGAGCTCCTACTTCAACTGGTACCACTTTTCCATATCATGGGGCTACGCCATCGCGTCGGCAGGGCTGAGCTACGTCCAGGACAACATCGGCTGGACCGTTGGCTTCGGCGCGTGCTGGACGGCGATGGCTCTGGGCTTTGCCATCTTCTTGCTCGGCAATAGGATGTACATTGACGAGCGCCCCGTTGATGGGGGCTCGTTCGTGGAGACAGTCCGAGCATGGGCGGCAAGGGTGTTCCGTCGCAAGGACCCTGCCACTGGCACGGAAAGGTGAGCGCGGGCGAACTTTTACTATTGTCTTGTCCGCCGCGGCATGTTCGTGTGATCGTTACGATGATGGATTATGAATGACGACCTTGGCTTATGCAGGCTTCTGGATTCACCGTCTGAGGAAAGTACAGGACTCGTCGCTAATCTGTTTTCGATATGGGCGACAAGCCTGGTCTACGCCGCCATCATGTCGCAAGTGTCCACTCTGTTCACGAAGCAGAGCAGCACGCTGGATCGGCGCCTCGGCGAGGCCACGGGCCTCATCGTGCCGCCCGCCGCGCTCCAGTGCATCATGAACGTCACCTTCATCATGATACTTCCGGCCTACGACCGCGTACTCGTGCCCCTGGCGAGGCGCCTGACCGGGCACGAGACAGGAATCACGATGCTCCAGCGCATCGGGGCCAGCATGGCCGTGTCCTGCGTCGCCATGGCAGTGGCGGCGCTCGTGGAAACCAGGCGGCTCCGCGTTGCCAGCGACGCGGGCCTCGTCGACCAGCCGGACGTGGCGGTGCCCATGAGTCTGTGGTGGATGGTGCCGCAGTACGTTCTCCTCGGCCTGGCGGGGGTGCTGGGTGAGATTGGTCTCTTGGAGTTCTTCTACGACCAGGTGCCGGACGCGCTCCGCAGCGTTGGGCTCGCGCTGTGCTTGAGCATCTTTGGCGTAGGGAGCTACGCCAGCAGCATCCTTGTGTCTGCGATTGACTGGGCGACAAGGAGAAACGGGGAGAGCTGGTTCTCCGACAATCTCAACCGAGGGCATCTCGACTACTTCTACTGGCTCCTGGCAGGGCTCGCCGCTTTAGAGGTGGCCGCGTTCTTGCATTTCGCAAATCAATACGTCTATAGAAACAAAGAAGAGCTATGATACCTCACACATTGCAAGCACAAATAATTTGCCTTTTGTATGTGAGCACTGCTCTTCTAGGTAGATTGACTCTTAATACTATTAACATACGATGAGCAGCATGAGCTTAGAAGAAGTCAAGTCACTTGCACAGTGCGCCACCGTGAATCGTACTACAGTATTGATTTAAGCACACATCTGTAATAAAAAAATATGTGGAAATGATTACATATATGTGATATATATGTGATGTATTCCAATGCGCCGCCGACCAGACTTGTGATTCACATTTTTTTATTAAATTAACTCGGTTTATTTCTTAGTATTTTCCCACGCAGACGACACCAATCTAGACAGCTCGGCCACGACACGGGCACGAGGGAGCTTTTAAAATATTAAGGCTCTTTCAAACCACTTTTATGGCTCATGGGTCGAATGAACTTGTAACTTGTTAGATACTCTAATCTGGCCATCTGGGTAGACGGCACTGCCTCTGTGGAGTCGCATCAATGGAGTCCGGCGAGCTGCCGTGGACGTTCCCCGGCTCCAGACCCGTCGACGGCCGCGGCGGCTGGCGGGCCGCCCTCTTCCTCATCGGTAATCTTGCAGATCTTGAATCATTTTGGACTTCACTTACGGTCAACGGTAGGTGGCAGCTACTTGCCTGTCCCTAACTACGGCTGCTGTTGTTGGCAGCCGTGGGTTCACTAGAGCGTATCGGGTTCTACGGCGTGCAGGGCAACCTGATCATGTACCTGACCGGCCCTCTGGGCATGTCAACGGCGGCCGCGGCTGCCGACGTAAACGCGTGGGCCGGAACCGTGCAGGTGTTGCCGCTTGCAGGCGCGCTCGCCGCCGACTCACGACTTGGTCGGCACCGCGCCGTCCTGGCCGGCGGCGTGCTCTATCTGCTTGTAAGTAGGGCTGGCTGCCTCCATTTTTTGCTTACATGGACTATTGTCCACGTATAATCTGCTGATCGATGTTCTCCTTGTGCGACGTTTCCGAACCGCAATGATGTCAGAGCTTGGGAATGCTAACGCTCTCATCCGTGCTCCAAGATCACGACGCAAGCTCGCCGCCGTCGATGCCTGTTGCCAGGCTCTCCTTCTTCTACATCGCGCTCTACCTGCTGGCGCTGGCGCAAGGTTTCCAAAGGCCGTGCAGCGAAACCCTCGGCGCTGATCAGTTCGCGACGAGCGGTGGAGAGCCCGGCGCGCTCGCGTCCCGGAGCTCCTACTTCAACTGGTTCCACTTCTTCATATCTTGGGGCTACGCCACCTCCACGGCGGGGTTGAGCTACATCGAGGACAACGTCGGATGGACCGTTGGGTTCGGCGTGTGCTGGGTCACGATGATGTTGTGCCTTGCCGTCTTCTTGATTGGGGCGCGGACGTATCGTGTGGAGCAACCCGTCGATGCCAACCCGTTTCTTGAGGCCGTGCGCGCATGGGCCGCGAGGGTGGTCCTTCGTCGCAAGGACGCCACCGCTGGCTCGGAACGGTGAGCACGCGCCGACTTCTGCGAATTCGTGTGCCGAGTGCCGACTCCTCTGCGTCGTAATATTCCGGCCTCACCCTTTATTTGTGCTTTGCAGTCTGCTAAATAATCGAGAACCTGAAGAAGATAAAGGATTCGTCTTTAAGCTGCTCCCAATATGGTTGAGTGGCATGATCTACGGGGCCGTTACTTCGCAAGACTTCACTCTGTTCACGAAGCAGAGCAGCACGCTGGACCGGCGCCTCGGCGCCACTGGCATCCTCGTTCCACCCGCGGCGCTCCTGTGTTTAATCAGCTTCACCTTCATCACCATGCTCCCGCTCTACGACCGCGTCTTCGTGCCCCTTACAAGGCGCGTCACCGGGCACCACGCGGGCGTCACGACGCTCCAGCGCATCGGTGCTGGCATCGCCGTGTCCTGCGCCACCATGGTCGTCGCGGCGCTCGTGGAAACCAGGCGGCTCCGCGTGGCCACGGACGCGGGCCTGGCAGACCGGCCGGACGTGGCCGTGCCGATGAGCCTGTGGTGGGTACTGCCTCAGTACTTTCTGATGGGTCTGGCGAAAATTCTGGGCGAGATCGGGCTCGAGGAGTTCTTCTACGACCAGGTGCCCGACGCGCTCCGCAGCTTCGGGCTCGCGTTGTCCCTGAGCGCCATGGGCGCGGGCAGCTACGCCACCGGCGCGCTCGTGTCGGTGATCGACTGGGCGACGCGGAGCAGTGGGGAGAGTTGGTTCTCCGACAACCTCAACCGCGCGCACCTTGACTACTTCTATTGGCTCCTGGCGGGTCTCGCTTTTGCGCAGGCGGCCCTGTTCGTGGTCTTCGCAAACCGATACACCTACCTACAGGAATAAAGGCGACCACTAATCCTTGAAACTTTTGCAGTGACAAATGATTTGCCTCTGTGAAAATTGTAAGAAATTTAAGCTAAACAAATAAATGGGAAAATGATTATGACTCGAACCTTGCAATGCCGGCGCGGCGACGACCGCACGAGCCGCGAGTCAGTGGCGTCTGGCGACCGCGCCAATAGGCGGCAGCACCTCCACTCCACGGCCCCTGTCCCGCCGGCTACGGTGGTCGCCGTGGACATGCCGTGAAGGGCTGGTCAGGCACATGATCAACTTGCACGGGCGCGCATAGAAGTTAGAACGCGACCGCTGCGCAGCCAGAGGCCCAGTGAACGAAGCTGCCTTTGCACGAAGATGGATCCCCTTGTTCGCGCATTACCATTAGCCTTTGCACAGTGAACGAAGTTGGTTCCTACATGGGCCTGGACTGTAATTTATCCTCCTGCGTGTTCGGCCTGGGGAGGACAAATTGAGAATTTCAAATCCGAAAGCGGTCAGGACACCAGAAATCCTTCTACGGCCTGCTCAGGGGCCCAGGGCAGCCCAATTCACGCGGTGCAGCCACGGCAATTTCTGCATCACCACCCCCACTAGCTACTCACTCGTAGCTAAACTCTGTCGTATGGTGATCACCCACCTACTCATATCAGAGCAGGCAATTTGCTGTTATCAGCGCACTCCTCACATGCCAAACACACCAAAAGGAGAGCATAAGAGAAGATTTACCTTGTCCTTTTGTTGCCATCGTCTCAACGTGGTCTGTGCTCTCAGTGGCCACTTCCGACCTGCTCTGCGGCACAGAAACAGGAGTAGATCTCCATGCCGCCGCAACTAACAACCCCCCCCCCCNNNNCCCCCCCCCCCCCCACCCCACCCAGCCACCCCAATTGCGAGTAACATCCAAATCAAGCTCTGATGTCGAAATTCGAATCTTGCAGGAAAGTAGATGCCGTTGCATATAATATTGATGAAATACTCTACCAGTAGCATCAGGCTTTGAAATTCTTGTACGAGCGGGCAATCATTAAGGGATGGCTTGTGCATTATGAAAACAGAGGGCGTCCAGGTGCAGCATTATCACAGGAATATTAGCTTTCTTTATATACTAGTACTCCATTATTCAAGATATAAAAGTGTGCCTTGTTCAGTGGAATGATTAGTTCCACCGATCCACCAAAGGCGTTCTTCAATTATTAGAGAACGCTGGTGATCCGCTCCTGGCGCGAACAGGTTATAACAGCCCGTTCTTTTGAGCTTGAACCACCAATTCAAGGTCCAGGCACCTGTTTCATGGCTGCATATTGTATAAAATAAAATATGTACTCATTTTCTTTCCTTATCTTTGGTGGAAGGATAATGCTAGAATACAACTCGCCGATTCCCTGTTTTTCCCCGTGACGATACGGTAAGGGTCCGTTTGATTGAGCCTGATTCGTGTTTCGTGGGACAGGATTATTGCAGTTAGGTTGATGATATACAGCGTAGTCTGTTTGGTTGGCGGTATATAAAGAGACAGGTTGAGAAGAGATGATGTTTGGTTGTCTGCATGAGTCTGATCTGTATAAAATAAAAATAGAAAAATATTAATTATTTTAATATTTAAATTGTGTAACCCACACTTTGGTAATCTTTATTTTAACTTTATAAATTTTAATTTACTTTAATATACTTTCAAATAAGTTATTTATTTACTAATATCATCATTAACTGAAATACTTTTGCATCTACGAAATCTGGCTCTGGAGAAACGAATCTTCCTCTCGTTCCCCGGGAGCAGGCTCAGCCGTGCCCTTTGCACCTCCAGAGCCAGGCCGTCACGCCGATCCAGGAAATCCATCGTGTGGGTCTTGCATGCAGCCGGCCTGGCCGCACCTCCACCAGGCGTCCAAACACGCTCTAAGTGGTTCGGGTCAGCACGTTATAGTATCCGGCATACATTAGTTGTCAAGTGGAAAACATAATCCACTGCAGTTGTCTATATCTTTAATTTGTATTTGATTCTACTATTTAATTTATTAGAGTAGGCTTAAAAGATGTAGAAGAGAAACTTGACGCAGCGGTGAAGCTAAACAATTGTCTTGTGATCATAAATTCACAGGTTTGAGTCCTATAAATAAGCTCTTATAAAAGTATAGGAAATAATGCGTATAAAAGACTTAAGATAGGATTCTTTCTCAGACTATACACAAACGAGAGGTACGTGCACCGACTGTCGTAGTTCTAAGAAATGAATCTTGTATTACACTCTGTTTTCTTTATCTTTCAGATTTGTTGACAACCCATCGGTATGTTTCAGAATGCTTAGAAGTGAGTACTAGTAACAGGTCCAAATTAACAACAAGCTGCCCTGGTTGTCGGAACCAAATTAAACGCACCATTCACCACCGTGCTTGGCGTGCAATTCGCCGCGAATAGGAAATGCTACAACACGTGCCGGGAAGTCTTGTCCACGTCCGTGTCAGGCAATGGTCGTAACTCCTGATGACCTGACGAGCCCTCGATCGACGCCGCCGGCATAAGAACACTGCCAGCTTACTCCAGATTCATGTCAGCCAATCTTCTCGGGACTCGGCGAGGCCCCGCGCGCCTGCGCTGCAGCTCTGCAGAACGACGCAGGGATAGGCCGATAAGCTCTCTGATCTGTGAGGAGTGAGGACTGGGTCCGGCGCCGATGCGCCCGGCCAACGCGCGTCGCCGCGTGTAAGGACTACGGACAGGCTCGTAAAAGCGCGCGCCCACAAGGATGCTCGATGCGCCGCCGCCACCACCACCGCGTCACCAACCGCCCGTTCGCGGTGACATGCTGCACCCACCGGGTCACGCCGTCACACCAAATCGTCGCGTTACTTTACTTGCCACTGTCGCATGGCACCGGTAATCAGCTTGAGCCGACGGAGGTAGTAAAAGGTTTCAGCCGCTAACCCTCTCCACAGCGAACAAATTGAAGCCGCGGGCCCATGGTACAGTACCCTGCGCCGGACCACGCATCGGCATAGTGGAGTGTTTACTGGAGTAAGTTGCTTGCGTGATGCGCGACTTGCGATTACTCTAAACTGCGACGAAAAGCGACGGGGATACTTGTCGAAAAGAAGAAAAAAACAATGGGGATAGTTGTTGATTGAAAACGAGAGAAAAGCAACGGGATGAATAAAGAGCCGGATGGACGCTGCTATAAGAGCGGTGCCGTCGCCGGGTGCGTCCTCCACCACCTCCTCCCCCCACTAGCCCACATCGCGAAGCGAACTCCACAGGGAAGCGTGCAAGCAACAGGTGGGGTGAGGCGAGTGCCCGTCTCTGATTGAGGGATGGACCCGGAGGCAGCGGAGGCCGACGCGCTGCTCCTGGCGCTGCACGACCAGGACGCGGAGCCGCTGGCCGGCGCCGTCGACTACCGCGGCAAACCCGTCAGCCGGAAGGGCCACGGCCGCTGGCTCTCCGCCAACTTCATCATCGGCACGGAGGTGGCGGAGCGGTTCGCGTTCTATGGCGTCTCGTCCAACCTGATCAGCTACCTGACGGGCCCGCTCGGGGAGAGCACGGCGTCCGCCGCCGCGGCCGTGAACGTCTGGGCGGGGGCGTCGCAGATGCTGCCGCTGCTCGGCGCCTGCGTCGCTGACTCCTGGCTCGGCCGGTACCGCACCATCCTCTTCGCCTCCGCACTCTACATCCTGGTACGCCCACTCTCCCGCACGCGCGACATGGCCACATGTGCATGCTGGCTGCAGCAACCTTGTCTATAATTGACCGCTAGTGTTTCACTTTCATCAAAAGTTTCTCGACTGTCTCCTCGCCTCCCGGACACGTAGTACTAGTAATAAACTTGTTGAAATCTGAATCTCGAAAAAAAAGTCGTAGTACGAGTAGTTTACGACCACCGTGCTCTGTGCCATGGAAATTGAGGTTGAGGCCCCTCATTTTCAATGACAGGACGCTTCGTAGGAGTATTCATGTGCGCATGGCTCTCCCCTGCCTGATTGCCCTAGAAACACGGACAAAATGTTCCTCAATTCCACTCGTTAGTTTTTATAGCTTTTTTCTAAGGACAGAAAGAATTTCGGACAAGTTGAGAACATGAACGCAAGGCAACCATCGTTGTAGTTCAGGGTTGACCTTAATTTTGGCCATTTTTTCTTGCTTGAAAAGAGAGCTCTGGCTCGTGCAAGTTTCATGGTAAAAGCTTAAGCATGGTTCACTGCTCTCGCTCTCACAGCAAAGTAGGGAGTAACAGCCACTGCTTCTCACCGGTTCCGTACAGCCGTATGTTTTGCTCTTTCCGTCTGTAAAAGCGTAAAAGCCCACGTCAAGGTCAAAAGGTCGTTAGAGGTTGGTGAAGGTTCTTTTGTTTATCTGTCATGGCAAGTGGTGTACACAAAACATTTGGTCCACACGGACAGCACGGCCATGGAGAAGGAAAAGAAGTGGTATCACGCAACAGTTCCCTTATAGTACTCCTACTCGTGTACTCCTACTATCTTGTGGTACCGGGAAAAATGAAGTTGTGGTAAGGACAACGCCCAAGCTGTGAGATAACTCCTTGACGAGTCAATATATAAGTACTCTCTCGATTCTACTATAAATGACGTTTTTAATTTTTTAAAATTAATTTTTGATTATTTATTTTATTTAAAAATATTTAAATTTTTTATAAAAATATTATTTATTTTATTATAAAATAATTTATTATTAAAAATACTTTAAACTTTGATTTGTGTTTGGTAATTTTTTTTTAAATAAAATGAACGGTCAAAGATTGATTTCAGACGGAGGGAGTACTCCTAGCTGACGAAACTTGGAGACAAATTTTTGGTCTACCACTTGCTTCGAGAGGAAAAAAACGACAGAAATAATCAAATCGGTGGTTCGTCGCAATGTTCATTGGGGATAGCCTAGTTACGTTCGTCTAGCTAAACGACTAGGGAAATGGTCCCGTTTCTCCCCTTTATTCCTTGCATCACATGGCCAGGCTTTACCATGGTTCACAAAACCGTTCGAAAACCGCTGCGGCTCGGTTTTTATGGTTGATCGGTTTTCATTTTAAAAATTTAAATTTTTTTTGAAAATTTAAAAAAATTTGAAAATTCGAAAACCGTTCAAACCGAGCGGTTTACCGCAAAAACCGTTGGAAAACCGCTCAAACTGATTTGATTTCAAATTCAAAAACGGTAAACCGTAAAAACCGCTCGGTAAACCGTAAAAACCGTTCGGTTTTCTCTCAAAAATTTGATTTTTGAATTTGTTCGGTTTTTATAACGGTTTTCGCGGTTTTTACGGTTTTCGTTAAACCGCTCTCGAGCGGTTTTCGCTGTTCAAACGGTTTTTAAAACCCGGGGCTTTACCGGATCAGAGAAATCTAATCATGTGTCAGTTTATCGTTTAATCAAATCAACATGATCTCAGATTTTTTTTTTCAGATCATGCCAGAGCTTTTTTTCTCACAAATAGTAGTTCTGTGAATTTGGATCACTATTTAAAATACAAGAAATTTTCTGACAACTGAATAAAGATATATCGAGACTAGGAGTATGTTTTTTTGCAATCTCTCCTCCCCAAATTTGCTCTGTCACTGATCACACGGTTGAATCTGTTCTTGTCCAGGGCTTAGGCATGGTGACCATCTCGGCGGTGCTGCCGCCGGACCAAGCCAAGAAGCTGTGCGCCGACGCCGAGGGCGTGGACCGGTGCAGGTCGTCGGGGTCCCACATGCTCGCGTTCTACGTCTCCATCTACATGGTGGCGTTCGCGCAGGGCTGCCACAAGCCGTGCGTGCAGGCGTTCGGTGCCGACCAGTTCGACCGCGGCGACACGGAGGAGTCCGCGGCGCGCAGCAGCTTCTTCAACTGGCTCCGCTTCTGGATGTCGTGGGGCGACACCGTGGCAGTCGTCGTGCTCAGCTACGTCCAGGACAACGTCGGGTGGGGCCTCGGCTTCGGCATCCCCTGGGTCGTGGTCTGCTTCTCCATGGCCATCTTCTTGCTCGGGACGCGCACGTACCGCATGTACCCGCCCGAGAAGGATAACCCCTTCGCGCGCATTGGCAACACCTTCCTCGCCATGTCGAAGAGATGGGTGGCCGGCTTTCTTCCCGGTGATCACAAGTAAGTGCTCTTTCAATGTCACATATTGCCACTAGCACATATGGATTAATTAACATTTTTGCTGACTGACTGAGCTGTGGTTTCAAATTTGTTCAGGCCTGCGATGACAATAACAGAGCGCGAAGAAATGGCCGTCGATGTCGAGGAGGCCAAAGGGATCCTCAGGCTATTCCCGATATGGATGACCAGCCTCATCTACGCCATCGTGTTCGCGCAGGTGGGCACGCTCTTCACGAAGCAGGCGAGCACCCTGGACCGAAGCATCGGCAAGGTGCTGAACGTGCCCGCCGCCGCGCTGCAGAGCTTTGGCGGGGTGACCATCATAGCGTTCATCCCTGTGTACGACCGCGCCGTGGTGCCCCTGGCCCGGCGCCTGACGCGGCTCCCCTCCGGGATCACCATGCTCCAGCGGATCGGCGCCGGCATCGCGGTGGCGATCGTGACGATGGCGGCGGCGGCGCTCGTGGAGGGCAAGCGCCTGGCCGTGGCGCGTGAGCACGGCATCGTGGACGACCCGGACGCCACGACGCCGATGAGCCTGTGGTGGATCGTGCCGCAGTACGTGCTGATCGGCGTGGCGGACGTGCTCACCATCGTGGGCCTGCAGGAGTTCTTCTACGACCAGGTGCCCGACTCGCTCCGCAGCCTGGGCCTGGCGCTGTACCTGAGCATCCTCGGCATCGGCAGCTTCCTCAGCGGGATGCTCGTGTCGTTCATCGACGGGGTGACGCGGCGCGGCGGCGGCGAGGGGTGGTTCTCCAACAACCTCAACCGCGCCCACCTCGACTACTTTTACTGGCTGCTCGCCGCGCTGAGCGCCGTGGAGCTGGTCGCGTTCCTGCACTACGCCGGCAAGTATGTATATAAGAAGAAGGACAACGAGCCGGACGTGTACTGATATTTGCGCTAGATTACGCATACACCATCAACGAATCCTCGCGCTTCACTCTCCATTCATTTTTGATGGAGTGCATTTGTGACTTCCCCATGAATACCTCTCTCATTTTACAAACAGGTGTCCTGAATTTTGGAGGACACGGTCACACGGAACATTCACAAAAAATATGTCACGGAAATTATAAACTGACTGCTGAACATTCATTATCTTGCTAGTAAGCTTTTCACATCATATATATAGAAGCATTGGAATAGAAGACGCAGTGAAGAGTCGATGCGACAGTACAATCATGTCATGAAATGGCTGTGTTAGTAACCGTCACTGGAAGCAGGCGTTTCACCACTATCTGCTTCAATAATATATTTAAAAAAATCAAAAAAATTTGGTGTATACGAAAATTTGGATAGAAATGGGAAAATTTTAGGGTCATCAATGAAACGTGCAGTGCCAATCAGTGAATAGTAAATTCCCTCCAACCAGGCACAGTAGCAGGATGGCTGAAGAAATATGGCACATGTTCCTTCAAGTGAAAATGACGGTTTGCTGTACTGACATTGCCTAATTTGAGATTTCGGATTTTAATTTGTACTGAAAGTCAGTTCTTTTGGCGGCGTTGGAGGTCTTCAATTGCCTTCTTCCACTGCCATGCACGCTGTTTTGCATCCTCAAACGTTGACACCTTCTTTGGCTGTAGAAGAAATCAATAATGTTTATGAATAGGCTTTTAATACAAAAAATTAAACAAGCAATAGAAGCAAAGATGAATACCGTGCATATTCTAAAATGCGAAGAATTTGATACTTGCACGTTGAGTTCACTTGGATCGTTAGACCAAATAATATTCCCCTTGGCTACCATCTTTGCGGGGTCAATACAGATCAACTGAGGTTTGTCGGTGAGGATCAATTGTACCTTCTTGTTTGCTAGCTTATTGATCTTCTTCAGGGTTGAAATCAAGACTACGGACTCCCCAGGCTCAAGGAATTCTTGCCTGTCAGGTTGTGGTATAAAATATAAATTACTTCCACACTGTTAAATCGCTTTCCTTCTCATACTTTATGGTATTAGAGTTTTTGTATGTTTACCATTTAGAGTCAAAGGAGTCGATAGAAGCTAATTTAGATATATGGAAGCGTACTTCAGAAGATGATGCGACACCATTATTAGTAGCCTGTTGGTTGACCAGCTCACTCTCCGTATGTGACAACCAATTTGAATCCTGGCTAACATCATCCTCATTTGCCTGAATAGGAGCATTTTCAGGAGGAAGGCAGGAATTAACTACGGGATTGCACTGACATAGTATATAACAAAGAATACACTTGCCTCCAATGCAAGCTTTGGTGCTCGTGTTTTCCTCAGATTTTTCCAGTCAACCCCTCTGAAGAAAGGATGCTTCTTCAAGGAAGCATAACCACCAGGTCCTGCACCTGGTCGTTTGCTTGGATCAACATCCTGCGTATCAATAGCATGAAAAATTACGGATACTGATGAATCTTGGGAAATTATATTTTAAGTTTGGATTTTGATCTGAAAAAACACATTTTCCCAGAAAATGAACGGATATTTATTTTTTTAAATAATATCACCTTTGCAATTGAACGCAAAGTTAAATAACTAACGATGAGCCACAGTCTAATCAAAAAGTGATTTGCAAATGTTTGCAGCCTTTTTTTTTCCAAACTTTGTTTCTAATTTGTAAGCCCCTAAATTGTTAGACTGATTTTCTATGTTTTATTTCCTGATTTTTTAAAACACATCTTGGCTTTTCGACCCACATCATTGATAGTAGCTGTTGCTATTTCTATTGGATCCTTGTACACAAGATCTATGCAACAAGTACTAATGGGCACATACCAGCAACTTGTTGATCAGATCCCTTGCTTCATCTGAGAAGTAGTCAGGAAATTTGAGGTCCCTTGCAATAATTCTCTGGAAAATCAACCATTCGGTGGCATCTTTAAATGGTGACGAGCCAGAAAGCATTTGATACAGTGTGCACCCTAATGCCCATAAGTCATTTCTATCAAGAGAACACAAAACAGACAACATGAAAATTTGAGATGAGCTGTTCTTAATTTTACATCTTAATTTTATGTTTCCTATAAGCGAAAAAGAGTCTACCCTAGTCAGGTTTAGAATGCTCAAGACAGGGTTTCTAGCATGATAAACATCCAGACCTTTATAATCTTTATTTTATGTATGAATATTCACTTTTTTCCGTCATGCCAACTGCCAATGATAGCTTAAAGAACAGTGCAAGCTTTATATTAGGTTAGTGCTGATACTTGATAGGTGAAACTTCAGAGTTTAGACACGAAATAACATAACATGAATGAAAGCACTGAGTGCCACAAAACAGAAGAGACGAATTATTCCACAAAAGCTACGGGACCAAAAGAATATTTTTCCTCTCCTCGACTCTGTATTTCTTATCCCCAACTACTAAATATTTCTTCCCTTTTTTATCAGATGCAAGTTGTTTACTCACCCAAAAGTTGCTGGGGCAGAGTTCAGGACCTCAGGTGGTACATATGCAGCTGTTCCCACAAATGTACAGGCCCTTTCATCTGTGCGGTGAATATAAGAAAATCAAGACTTTACAAATGCCATACTTCGAATACTATGGCTGTCCAGCGAGATTAATAGTTTCTCGTACCAGTTGAATTTGGGAGGACTTTGATAGGAGTATGCCTTGTAGGCTTCACACTACCAAAATCAGCAATCTTGATGTGGCCATCAGATGTAAGCAGCAAATTTTCTGGCTGAGAGATCAAGATAGACCATGTGAGATAAAATATGACATAAGCAGAAATGCCAATGGGCCACCTCATTTGATTTGCACACCTTGACGTCCCGATGAATTAGGCCAACACCATGCAAATACTCCAGTATATCAACAATTTCAGCAGCATAGAACCGTGCCTCATCCTCAGTAAGCCGGCCTTTCTGCAACAAGATTCGGCACATCAGAAGCAAAGACACGTCAGGAATGAACAACATTGCCATTAAGCAGATTAAGCCTAACCCGAACAATCTGATCGAACAACTCCCCTCCTTCGCATGACTCGAGTGCCATGTCTACACAGTAAAAGAGACACCACGTTCATTCAAGGGAGGCATTACACAATGGAATTAGTAGATCTTCATTCTTAGTGCTGACTAGTACAAATTGAGAAAGCACTGACAGAGAGAGTAGGTGTCCTGGAAGGTGAAGAAGGGCCTGATAACTCCCGGGTGGTCGAGCTGGTCGAGTACTATCCGTTCCATCTTGACGTAGGAGATTTTGTTCTCCTTGGTGATGAACTTCTTGTCCATGATCTTGAGGGCGTAGACATTGCCCGTGTCCTTCTTCTTGGCCCTGACCACCTGCCATTTCAGCACATGCAGAAGAACAAGAACACTCGACGCCGATCAGGAATCGCAATTCCCATGACAACATATGCGCGGGACGGGAAGTACTGGATAATTTAACAACCTTGGAGTAAGAGCCGACACCGTAAATCTTCCCGAGCTCGAAGTCATCGACGGTGAACTGCTCCTGCGGCGCGCGGAATGTGATCCCGCCGGCGGTGGGGGACGAGGAAGCTGGCGGGGCTGACGAATGCGCGAGGCGCAGCCTGGCGGCGAAGTCCCTCTCCATGTCGTCCTCGCCGCCGGCCGCCATCGGCAAGGCACGCGGTGTCTACCTATCTATAGGCGGCGGAGGGGGCGGGCACGCGGGCCGAGGCGGAGGCGGCGCGGCCTCCGATGGCAGAGGCGGTCAACGGGTGGAACCATCGGATTCGGCTTCGAAGGGCGGGAAAGGGGGCGGGTGGGCGGGGTCGATGGGACTGCGACTGTCGCAGCCTTTGCGTCGTTGGTCTCGCTGGCTGCTCCGCCTGGGACCGGCCGCGCAGGAGAGACGCGCGGAGAGGAAAGGAATCGAATCGAGTACAGAACCGACGGGGAGAGAGATGAGACGACGTGCTGCGGCGGAGCCTTGTGATCGAAATGATGGGAGGTTGGGGGAGGACGAATGGGCTCTTTTGCCTCTTTCCGGAAAACAGAAAAAGAACCGTCATAGTGGCACTTCAGAATGACGCTCATGACAGTAAAAATTGGCATGCTCTAGAGTGGAATTTTTTTAAAAATAATACTGTTTTAATTTTTATTATAAAAATAATACATAAAGCAATAAAATTTAAAAAAATTATATACTCGAACGTTGGATATCCGAAATAACTAATATTTCACGTTGGATATTGGAATTCGGAGAAGTAATTCAATTTCAAAGAAGTGATATATCCAACGTATGATTTCTCTGAAAATGTTGGATATTCGGCTTCTTTAAAGTTGAATGTTCAATATTCGGCTTTTTGTTGTCAAATTCAGTCGTCCTCCATTCGAATTTTGGATATTCGAGTACACAATTTCAAATAACCAAAATTTGATGACTCAAAAAAATAATCAAAATTCGACAATACTTAAAAAATAATTTTTCACCCATGCAAAATATGTTTTGAATTATTTAATAGTAGTTTATTTGTAATTTATTATTGTGAATGAATTTTGCGAAATATTGTTGTTAGAAACTTGATAATATTGATATGGGATCATAAGTATCACTTTATTTTTACGTGATCATTCTTCATTTTATGTGTATTTATATATAGTTTTTATTTTTGTAGATACGATATTAAATAAGGCACGGATAATATAAATATTATAATAGCCCGACACATACATATGTTAATATATATAAAATAGAATTACATAGTAGACGAATAATATCGTGTTTATGGTGGCATGCACCAAGATAGTCCTAACACGCTTTAGGGAACATAATGTTACGCCAACTAGGATGCTCCCTTTCTACCCTCACAGTTCTCGTCATAAGTAGTACCACTACATAAATCAAAACTATAAGTATAGCTACACATAAAATAAAGAGTAACCATGTAAAAAATTAAGGTGATACTAACGGCCCCATATCAATATAATCAAGTTTGTAACAACAACATTTCACAAAATTTATACACAATAATAAATTAAAAATAAACTACTACAAAATAATTCAAAACATATTTTACATGGTTGAAAAATTATTTTTTAAGTATTATCGAATTTTGGTTATTTGAAATTGTGTACTCAAATATCCAAAATTCGAATAGAGTTCAACTGAATTCGACTAGAAGTCGAATATTGAACATTTCCAACATTTGACTTCAGAGAAGTCATAGGTTGGATATGTGACTTGTCTGAAGTCAAATTTTCAACATTCGACTTCTCTGAATTCGAATATACAGCGTGCGATATTAGTTATTTCGAATAATCAACGTTCGAGTATATATTGTTTTTGTAATATTATTGCTTCAGGTATTATTTATTTTAATAAAAATTAAAACAGTATTATTTTAAAAAATTCCCTAGAGTGACCCAAATTATAAGAGCCCCTTTTAAATATAGTAATTTTATAAAAAAAAACATTTTAGTTCATAAAAAATGCGAAAGAATTCTCTATTTCAAATGGGCGTAGCAACACTTTTCTCAATTATATATCATTCTCGCTTTCTAATACATCATTATATCTACTTCTCTCCTCTTCATTTTCATAACCTACATCTTCCGTATGATCAATTTCAAAATAATTTATAAATTAGGACAGAGTTGTACAACACAGTTCCTCTGAAATCAAAACAGAACCAACTGTACTTATCTGAGTAGTCCTGGTTACAGCGAGAGGCAAGAAATCATGCCGCCGTCTGGTTCAGAACGGCCCCAGCCAAGAAACAAAAGCATGGCAAAGAAACAGAGCAAGAGCACGGCACAATTATCCCCTTTTTTTCCTTGGCAGCATCGCGTCCCCTCGGTCTGCGCTCCGCATAGCGGAAAGCAGCGATGATGGCGGGGACCAGGCTTTCCGTTGTTGTGTAGCGCGCCCAAGAAATTCTCTTCTCCATGGTCAAGAAAAATCGGGGTTTCCTGGGAGGTTGGCAGCGAGACGAAAACCGGAAAGATGTGATGCGATGCAACGCACGCCATTTCAGTTTCAGTGGTGCCTGTGCTTGACCGCTCAACTGCTCAGTTTTCGGTGCTACTACCGTACCGCTGAATGATAAAATGGTAGGGACGAATCCTGTAGTTCTCAATTGCTGGATGAAATTGGAAAAAGTGATCAGCATAAAAAGAAGGCGAAGCTCCGCAAATCTCCCTGCAGCTGTGAAACTTCCGTAGCAAACGCATGCTATGGACTCCTTTGCAACGTGCTAGGAATTTCATACTAGGAATTTTGAAAAGGTGTTTTGACTGATTAGTTGCTTGGCTTCAAGTTTAACCTTAGCGGGGATTGGCCACCCAACCAATCACAGTAGAGTAACCTTCTTATGATCAGTTCAACGGAACAGAGCAAATACGGAGTACATGGGAGACTCCTCCACTGAGGACGACAGCACATAATTGGCGAACCAGACTGGTTCAGGGAAACCATAAAAATGCTCCCAATGTAGAATGTAGTTCTAATGACCATTGCCAGGAACTAGGTACATGTCTCAGCCAAGATGGGAAGAAAATAAGATCCATATGTGCACAAGGAGAAGAGTTAGCTATGAAGGCGTGATCCCAAGACGTCAAATCTAAAACAGAATAGCAGATTTGAGTCAACATATACGGAGTACTCCTAGTTCATAAGACTAAGAGGAGCTCAAGCAGCAACATCAAATGTGAAAACTCTACCCAAGCAACTACTATTTCAGCCAAGATGAAACATAAACAAGGTTCATATCAACATCAGTGATGCTCTGGTTTATTTTGACTACCAAATCTTGAATACAAGTCAACATCTAAACAAAGACTGTTGTCGGATGACAGACAACTAATGCATAGATTTACTGCTTACATTTAGTTGCTTGACTCCAGGAAATTTCTTGCTTGACTTTGCAAATAGACTTCTGAAGTATATGTCGCAGCCGTGCTTCTCCGATTCAGCAACAGCAAGGGCTTAAAAGTGCAGTTCATCATCGCTTAATATTGGCTTGCCTTTTAAGATAAAACGAGTCCTGGTCAACCATCTTTATGAAGAGTTCAACTCTAAGGTGCCGCTTGGCAATTTGGCAAACAGGATCTGATGGATGAGTTTAGGATTGGAAAATGAATGAATGATTGGGATTTAATGAGATGAAAGAAGGAAGGATGTACTAGATCTTCTCTTTTATTCTCATATCCCAATACCAAGGAGCATTTCCTCTTACCCAAACGGTACCTGTGAACTTTCATCCTGGTCAGAGCCAATGTAAAGCTTGCAGCTCACTCGTACTCCTACAAATTCAATAATTCTGACATGTTCTCCATTAGCACAGACTAGAGCAACAGAACTACAAGTAGGATCATTTCCTGAATTCTGCATGAGCATCGAACAAAGCAGGGGAAAATGTCTTTTGCTAGTACTCGAATGTAAGCATGTATGGAGTAGTCAAAAAGAACGAAGCTAAGAACATGAAGCAAATACCAAACATCAGTACAGTAAACCAGAAGTGCAGAGATTTTAACCCGGTGCCATTGAGACAATTATCCTGTTCACCATCGTCATCGTAGCAATACAATAGATTTGATCCAACACACAGTTGTTCGATCAATATCTAAACCATATATGCCCGATATTCAGATAGGTGAACGCAATTGAATAGATAAAAAGTTGCACTGACCAAATTTTAGTCTAAATACTACAGTAAAGCATGCTGATTATACAACCACTTCCTTGGTTGCACGAAGTGGTTAATCTTCGAAGGCTGACACTAGCTCCGGCACCGGCTCTGGCACAGTGGGCAGCACTGGGTAGTTACGAGAGAAGCATGCATCACAGAGCTCATGTGCTTCATCGCCATATATGCTGTGGAGCTTGTTAAGCGAGAGGAAAGCCAACGAGTCGCAACCAATCGTCCTCCGCACGCCCTCGAGATCCATCCTGTTGGATATCAGCTCGCCCTCGCTCGGCGTGTCGATGCCGTAGAGGCAGGAGCCGATGACCGGAGGGCTCGCGATGCGCATGTGCACCTCGCGCGCGCCGGCGTCGCGGAGCAAGCGAACGATCTTGCTCGAGGTGGTGCCGCGCACGAGCGAGTCGTCGACGACGACCACGCTCTTGCCCGTGATTACCCCGCGCACAGGCGCGAGCTTCAGCTTGACGGCGAGGTCGCGGATCGCCTGCGACGGCTGGATGAAACTGCGGCCGCTGTAGTGCCACCGAATGAGACCCTGCTGGAACTCGAGCCCCGACGCCTGCGAGAAGCCGAGGGCGGCGTAGAACCCCGAATCCGGCACGGGAATGACAACGTCCGCGCTGGGGGCCGGCGATTCCTCGGCGAGCGCGCGGCCGTAGGCGGTGCGGCGCTCGTGAACGGCATGCCCAAACACGACTGAGTTGGGCAGAGCGAAGTAGATGTGCTCGAAGACACATGACTTGCGCGGCTTATGCGGGACAAGGCAGGCGGAGGACACTGACATGTCGCGGCGGTCAACTACGACCACCTCGCCTGGCTCCACCTCGCGCTCGTAGGAGGCTTCAATGAGGTCGAGCGCGCATGTTTCCGACGCGAACACAAAGGCGCCGTTGGGGCGGCGGCCCATCACCAAGGGCCGGAAGCCGAACGGGTCGCGCACGGCGAAGAGCTTGTCGGCCGTGAGGAACAGCAATGAGTACGCGCCGGCGAGGCGCTCGCACGCGTCACAGATGCGCGAGAGCAGCGGGCGCGAAAGCGAGGTGGCGATGAGGTGCAGGATGACCTCAGTGTCCGACGAGGTGTTAAAGATGGACCCTTGTGCCTCCAGCCGGTTGCGCAGCGCCTGGTAGTTCACAAGGTTGCCGTTGTGCGCCACGGCCACCTGCCCGAACCGGTACGCCGCGAGGAACGGCTGCACGTTGCGCAGCGCGGCGGCGGCGCCGGCCGTGGAATAGCGCACGTGGCCGATGGCAGCGTCGCCGGGGAGCTTTGCAAGGCGCGTCGGGTCTCCGAACACGTCCCCGACGAGCCCTAGACCCGTCACGGACTTCAGCTTGCCGTCACCCACGGAGGCGGCGATGCCCGCGCCCTCCTCCCCGCGGTGCTGCAGCTTCTGCAGGCCGAGGTAGCAGATCGACGCCGCATCCGGGTCTCCGATGACGCCGAACACGCCGCACTCCTCGCGGGGGTGGTCATCTCCATCCGCGTCGAAGTTGAACGGCGTGACGCGGTCGGGGAGGAGGGCCTGCGACGGCGCGAGGCGTGCGGCACGGTGACGCAGCCGGAGAGGGGACGCCCTGGTGGAGCACCTGAGCTGGTGGTTCCTGGCGGCAGGCGCGGCTGCGGTGCGGCGGGGTAGGCGGGTGGAGGCTGTGGGGGTCGTTGCGGCGGCGGCGGCGGCGGCGGCCATACGAGGTGTGCGGCGTCAAAGGAGTTTGAGAATGTGAGGGCTTTCGAGGAGGCCCTTCCAAACGCACGTGAATGGAAGCGATTTAAGGCTCTTTGAACGCAGAAATTCACGTTGAAAAATACAGCAAGCAAGAAAAATTCACAAAAAAGAGTTATAACGTGAGAATAGTACGTCGAACAGTATTTTTATTATCGTGTGGGGTACACTTCTTCTTATCCTTCACGACACGGGAGAAATTCACGAGAACACATAAAATAAACAGGTCATATACATAAAATAAACAGGATGCACCTTCATTGCCGCGTGGAGGGAGCACACTCGCTCTTAGGCTCGGTGCTTCTTCGCTGTCCCGTGGAGCGCACCCTTCTCATATCACATGGCGCACCTTCGCTGTCACGTGGAGCTCACCTCTCTCTGTCCAGACGGTGAACCTACCGTGTGGACGCATCCCTTCTTAAGCTATATAACATAACAGTAATCTACTACCCTCTACCACTTGGCAGAGGATCCGTCCCAGCTGCGAGCATACAAAATTTGTGTTATTCATGTAATTATACATCAATATACAATTACATCTAATTTTTAATTTTTCATTGCCCACTGCTTATTTACCAGCGTACTCCTACAAGCTAGGGATGATGAACTCAAAAAAAAAAGAAAAGGAAGAGAACCTGATTAGTTTAAATTTTCTTGACTTAAGGTGTGAACGGAGCGATTACATGGTAAAAAGAGAAGTTATGGAGCGATTGACTATAATATCTATTTGGCCGACATCTTTCCATGTTTAGTGAGATGGGCAAACTCTGTTTTTTTTTTAACCTGAACATGGCTGAACATAATTCAAACCGATGTGGAAATGGAATTCCTTGCCTTGATACTTCTTCAGGCCACAAACAGCCACTGGAGATCCCGCGGGCTCCGCGGACACTGACGTTTTCCCTTCCATTTCTTTTCAATTTTAGAGGTCGGTTTCACGCATTCTAATTTTGGATTAGTTTGTTGCAAAACTCTGTGGAGCATCTTGGCTAGCTGCTGTTCCTGTGGCGGGCTCGAGGGGATTCCGTTCTCACCTGCACGTACAAGTACTACTGATCCAACTAGCTTCGCCATCATGCAAGCAGCACAGAATACTTTCCCCAGTCGGGTCTGGAGCGGTCGACGCAGGCCGTGGCACCGTGGAATCCTCGGCTCCTCGCCGCCTCCACTAGCCGTCTCCGCAAAGCAGGGGTCTGCGAGAGGTCGAGTTGTGTCACGGCCACACGCGGAAAGCTCAACCGCGTGGTCGAGTTGTGTCGCGGCCACAAGCGGAAAGCCCGTCGAGTCCCCGTCACGGGATCTAAGCCGTGGCGGCGCCACCCGCACGGGCTGCCGCCACACCTTCACGCGCAGAGCACGGCTGCCGGCCCTGTCCCCCTCGTCCGGGAATCGAACCCGGTTCGTGGCTGGGGTTGGCGTGCCACTCTCCCGTCCGCAAGCCTTACCTGACAACCTGAGGCTGCCGAGACTCGAATCGTAAAAAGTACGTCCGGCCGGCCACTTCGTGCCGCATCCCGGACTGGATGCCAGCGCGATCACAAACTCTCGGACGGGAGAACCGGATGCCTTTGACTTGACGGCGAGCGTTGCGGTGTCGCGTAGTACGAACGGTTCCGCGTGATGGCTAGCCCTCCGCCGCGTCGCGCCCGCGTGGCGCGCTCATGTCCATTTGTCCGCCGTAAGCAATCACGCTCTTTCGCACCAGGTTTTAAAAGCGGCGAAGCGAGGACAGATGGTTCGGAACTCCGCAACTGTTGCTTGCCTTGCATTCTCAACAGGTTAAGGGGCTTGGTTGTCATCTCTGTCGCGTCTAGCTCGGTTTTTCAGCGCCTGGCCTCCGCGATTTTGTAGCTGGCGAGCCAAGCTCGAAGGAAATAAGTTTTATTCTCGTATTCGGCGAGTCAATCTGAACACGAATTTTTGCACGAAGACATGCGAGGCAGCTGAGCCATTTAGACAACCAATCACGCGTCTGACGCACGCACACAACCAGACCGATGACGCTCCGATAATAAATCATGCACTAACTGCATCGGAGGAGCCTGGCCGAGCGTTATGCCGAGAACCAATCACCCCCTAACCTGTTCGATCAGAGCAAACAAAGCTAGACGCGAACACGACCATAGTCCCCCCTGATGGCGGAGATTAAAGTGCTGTATGAATTATGAAATGTGAATTTGAATGGCCATTGCCGGACGTTGTCGTGCGACGGGCAGATTTTGTGGAGTAATCGAGTGATCTGCATTGTTTAGTGCTAGTAGTACTTTAGTGTCTAGTGGTTGTGTGCGAAGAAGCGGCTTGGCACCTGAAGTTGTCGCTGACCACAGCCAGGCGAGTTCCCGCACCAGCAGTTGAACAGAGCGTGACGCGCCGTGATTCGGTGAGAGCAGCAGCGACCACCCTTAGACCTTAGGCCTCATTCGTTGAGTTACGGAACGGTGCTGGAACGACTTGGAACGAGTGGGATTAACTGATATGGTTTTAAAACGTGGTCCAATCAGGAATAATTGTTTGGTTAACGTCAGTTTGGTTTGAAAATCAGTTCATTCCGCTCAGTTTCACCTTTTCTTTGCATCTAATAAAACTGCATCCATTGAGTATCGAAACGAAATTGGTTGATAAAATAATATGATGCAAGTAAAATTAAAGAAGCTTTGAATTCATTACTTAGTTCAACCGAACACAGAGAAATTTAATAGTGAGAATAGAAGAGACACGGATTTAATCTTATGCACGATTTAAATTATATATATGAATTCACTTAATCTGGTCCTGAAACAAATATGATTTAAGGAATCATTCTAAAGCTGCCAAACAAACCCTCAGCAAGAGCTTAACCACCCGGCAAATGTGTTCCCCTCCGAGTCCGCCGGCTGACAGGCGCGGCGCGTGTCCGCTCCTGCAGTCGACACTCGGCTCTGAGCGGGAAGACCGGTGCCCAGCCCAAACAGAGCTTCAGTGAAGACGAGCGGGCTAACCGCCGCGACGCGAAC
>BCLF01000034.1:2298673-2325714 GCA_001602275.1 Zoysia japonica | reverse complement strand
GGCTCTCACCTCGTCCACGTTTGCCGGCACGGTTAAAAACTAGTATATGCTTCGCCTGTAATAATCACTCGTATGTTTTCACTTCGAGCAACTTTGGTAATGGCCATTAATCGTGAAAGCGATTTTAGTACTGCGAAGATTCTTCTCATCACTAGTCAGAGAAAAAACTAATTTTATGGAAGAACTGTACTCCACAAATTTCCGCGCACAGCTCCCCGTAGCCACCTTCACTTCCAAGTCCCAAACTTCAAGCCGAACACGACACTTCGTCGCGGAGACCGGCGGACACCGGCACATCCAACTGCTCCTGCGCTAAGCAACGCCAAAGCAAGGAGCCCACCCTTAATGTCTTCGTGGAATTTTAATTTTAACTTCGATCATTTATTTTATTTAAAAAATTAGTTTAAATATAAAAAATTTTAAGTTATAATTTAAATAGTTTTAATGATAAATTAAATTATAATAAAAATATTTAATATTTATTAAATAAATTTAAATAAAAAATAATTAAAAATAAAAATCAACGATGACAACAATTAAAAAGAGGAATATGAGGGTGATTGGACAACTAAACTCCCGTAAAATCCTCCGCCGCCTGCTCCACTTGTTCGGTTCCTGCGTGGCTCCGTCCAGCTCCAGCTCCAGTCTAGCCCCCATCGCGACCATCGCCGGTCAAAACTCGACGAGCACCCCGTGTCGAAATCCCAAATCGGAACCTCTGCTGAGCCCGGGAGCTCGCTTCAAATGAGCTGCGGCCGCAGCCAGCGATGGGCCCAGACGTTGCGGAAGCCGACGCCGGTGACCTCTTCGCAGCCAACCTCAAGGGCGCGCTCCTCGCCGTCGCCTCCTCCGCGTTCATCGGCGTCAGCTTCATCGTCAAGAAGAAGGGCCTACGCCGCGCCGGCGCCGCCGGCTCCCGAGCAGGTAGCTGCCTTCTTTTAATTTTCCCCGCTCCCGCGTGCCTAAGCTGATGTATTGCTCTTTCCGCTCGTCCTAGCTCTAGGCCTTTCTGGTTCTTATCTTGGTTGCTAATTCGAACCCTATATGCTGTGGAATATGCTATGGGCCGGTCCTTTATGCCCAACACCGGTCGGAATCATGTGACTGACGACGTGACCTCGCTTAAACTGCTCAAAATTTCAGGTGTCGGAGGTTATGGCTACCTGCTGGAGCCGCTTTGGTGGCTCGGGATGGTCACCAGTAAGCATCAATTGTCCCTTTGCCCTCGTTTATCCATCCTAGAAATTGGTTTGAATTGTCTGATGAAAATTGAAACTTTTGTAGTGCTTGTCGGGGAGATTGCCAATTTCATAGCTTACATGTTTGCGCCGGCAGTCCTGGTCACACCACTAGGCGCGCTCAGCATTATTGTCAGGTAGAATGGTGGATGTTTCTGTTGGTTTGTTGTATATGCCTATGTATGATGCGTTGTTTCTTGATGCAGTGCTGTTCTAGCCCATTTTATACTGGATGAGAAGTTGCGCCGGGTGGGTGTGTTGGGATGCGGTCTCTGCATTCTTGGGTCAACGATGATTATACTCCATGCTCCCCAGGAGAGAACCCCTAGTTCAGTGGAGCAGATTTGGAGTCTGGCGACACAATCTTGTTTGTTGTTATGTTGTTATGTTTTCTTCATGTATCATATCCATTTGCCATCATATTGAACTTATGTTCAGGCTTGTTTACATTGCAGCCTTCCTTTGCTATGCTACCATAGCAGTGGCCGTATCACTGTTCCTAATTATATATTGCTCTCCACGATATGGACAGACAAACATAATAGTATATGTTGGAATTTGCTCAGTGATTGGATCTCTTATGGTAAATTTTGTGCATTTTTCCCTCTGATATCTTTGTTGTTTTGCCTGGAACCTGAAATTTCTTTCTTCTTGTTGTTTTGCTAGGTGATGAGCATAAAGGCAGTTGGCATTGCCATTAAGCTTACAATTGAAGGCATAAACCAGGCCGGTTATTTTCAGACGTGGATATTTGCAGTGATATCAGCAACATGTATAGTTATTCAATTAGTTTACCTGAATAAGGTACATACATACCTGATCAATAAATCAAACCTGTCATAATGTTTTCTTGAAGGGTGAAAAATCTAAACTCTGTTTTTTTTAAAACTATCGTAAGTTTCCTAAAATGACATTTTCTCAGCAGTCATGCAGTATGAGCATCTACATTGAATAATTTATTGCAGCTTCACTTGAGTAAGCATTACTTCAGTTTGATTTACATGTGCTGATTTTTTTAGGCCCTGGACACTTTCAATACAGCAGTTGTCTCTCCTATCTACTATGCCATGTTCACAACCCTCACGATTTTAGCAAGTGCCATAATGTTTAAGGTGAACATACTTCCAAAAAAATCTAGTGAACTTACAAAGAACGGATGTAGTGCCATCTGCCATGTTAGTAAACTTTATCTGGTGACTATAGGACTGGTCTGGGCAGAGAGCAAGCAACATCGCCTCTGAGATCTGTGGGTTTCTGACTGTTCTTGTTGGTACTATTGTGCTGCATTCTACTAGGGAACCTGATCAAACTGTATCAGCAGGTAGATCCTTGTTCAGTTTTCTCGAAACTGGTGTGACGCATATTATTCTATGCTGTTACCTCAATAACACTTTTTTTGTGTGTGTATTACTGCTGCAGACCTGTATACAGCACTGCCTCCAAAAATGTATTGGCACATCCAAGGAAATGGTGGTATTGGCAAACAAAAAGAGGATGACTCTCTTACATGCGAGTTCATCACTGTCGTGCGGCAAGACTACTTCGTGTAGTGATCTCACTGCTAAAATTTTGTTGAAATTATGTTGGATTGTGTACGATGCTGTAAAAAGTTCATCGAGACCTGTGAATTATGTAAGATTGTTAGCCATTTTCTAAAAAAAATTTGTAAGGTTGTTAGCCTACTGTTGTCTGTTGATATCCTGGCATTGTTCAGCCTTTTTGGCTCCCGAACGTTGACGTATTTGAGGTGTCTCTGGTTTATTGCGTATGTAAATCCCCCATCTTATTGAGGTTTTGAAAAAAAGCAAGCTGCTAATTTGGTGTATAAGATGCGCCAAGCTGCATTATTCGCGACATTGCTGTTGGTTTTTTGGTCCTCTTTCTCATGCTTTCATGAAATCATGGCAAATTAGGACAAACATTGATACTGGATAGCAAATTTTGTTCATATGAAAAAATACAGTACAATACTCAACAGCAGATTACATAGGATGTCTTTCTTTGGTATCTACAAATTCGTTAGATGAGTGTTTCCAACCGTCCTCAATCGTAATGTTCTACAGTAATACTCACTCCGTTCTCAAATTCTTATAATACTCACTCCGTTGATTTTTAAAATTAACTTTAACCATTCGTCTTATTAAAAAAATATAATAAATATTGTATATTTTGTTATAATTTAATTTATCATTCAAAGTATTTAAAATATGACTTGTAAATTTACACATTTGAAGTAATTTTTTAAATAAGACAAATAGTCAAAATTGATATTATAAATTAACGGTGACAACAATTTGATAACAGAGAAAGTGCTTTCACTCGGTGAATATTTACCTTTATTTACAACGTGGACCAGACCAGACGTACAGCAAGCTTGCAATAAACAAACAATAACGCAAACTGCACGAACATAACTACAGTATCTAATAAGACGCGGCGTAAACTAGATAGGAGCCATTTGCGAAGCTGTTATGAGACCCACAGCTTGTGCAACGCGTGCAGCTGTCCAAGAGAGGTAGATTTGAGCGAGAGACGATACATCTCTTTCAGGTTAGCTACGTCTCTGCTGCTGGCCTGGCCGACAGAAGCAAGTCTGCCTGCGGTGCTCGGTAGTGATGCCGCCAGCATGCTCTTCAGCAGGCTCTGGATCTGGCTCCAGAATTTCGGCTGTATATCCAGTAGATATACGTCGTTTGAATGTTCTTCATTTGCCTCCACCACATGGCGACCCTCCAACAAGTGAGCCAGCGCCGTTTCAAGCATCTACAAGGAAGAGACCCACGATAACGAGTAAGTAACAAATACCCATTGGCTTCTAGAATTACACTTAACCAACATCAACAAAATAGAATTGGAGGGAGTAAAGGAGCAAATAAATGGAATCTCATTGCAAAAAAAGTTCAGCTATCAACTAGTAACTATACAATGAGCCTATATTACAAGCGAAAGACACTAAGGGGTTCTCAGAGTATTGGCACTATAAGGTGTACAACTCTAGCAGAAAAGTTGCAGATAAAGCATTGCTCAACATAGCACATGGAACAACCCTGCTTCGTACAACAACAAAGCCTTTTAGTCCCATGCAAGTTGGAATATGCTCCGACTACGTAATACTCTTTTTTTTTAAAAAAAAAAACAGATAGAACAGGGACAGAACTTTACTCTAGCACAATAAACAGCTGGAAATGGAATTAGGCACAAAGACTAAGCGGAAATAAACATACCATACTTGAGTGGAAGGAATCAGAAAGGTTAATAGAAAGGGCACATTGCGCCATAAGGATGTTAAGAAACATAGTGGGATGTGTCTTTGGGCCATAGAATTCTAAAGCTTTCTGCCAGTTCTTCTCTGCTAGTGAACCATACCACTTACTTTTCTGGCGATACTTCTCATTTTTCTGTTTAATCTCCTTGTCAACTAAATCAAGGAACCTTAAGCATAGATCTCTCTGGTAACAGGCAAACTGAAAATGGCCAAAAGCAGCTTCTTGTTTACAATGTTCACCAAGGGATTCATATGTAGACAAAGCCTCTCGAAAAGCATCACTAGCTGAAATTCCAAGAACTGTTCTGTTAGATGATTCATCAGCAAGTCCACCTTCATAACTGTCAGTTAAAAAGCTTTCCCTTGCCAAAAGCATTCCAAGTCTCAGATGGGTATGGGCATACTGTGTATGAACCTCATTGAATAGTACTTTGTCAAGCTCATCAGTAAAATATGTCAATTGCCTCTTTGCTGCTGAATAGTAGTTTATTGCTCGAAAATATTCTGACTTGGCTGACTTGATGGATTCCATATATGTGTCTTCAGGAAGATCATACTTCTGAAATTCATCAATCTTTGACACCAATTGCTCGGCTAAAGATCTTCTGCCATGACCTAGGTTACAATTGATCAATATAACATTTGTGTGGTCAAAGACCTCTTCAAATGCTCTAATAGCATCAACAAAAGCAGTCTCAGCACTGCTCAGATTTTTTCTCTCAAGTCTACAACGGCCCAGTTCATTAAATGCCCAACCTTTTTTCTTAAGTATGGTAGATGTTTCTGCCACATGCATAGGAAATGCAGACAATGCTCTCTTGGCTGCACCATAGCAGTTGATAGCACAAGATAAGTTGTACTCAACGTCTCCTGGTCTGGGACCACTAATAAACCTGAAAATGCCACCACTCCTCACACTTGAAATACCATCATCAGATTTGATAGGAACCCCATCAGATTTTCTTGAAAGGTTTCCTGTTTCATGGTTGCAATGATCAACATTGTCATTTGATACTGAGATCTTTTGCGTAGCTTGGTGTGCATTGATGATCTCATTATCTCTAGATTGTGAATGAATGTTCCTGCTAAGTGATTTTTTATTTTTCTTTCGACCATAAACTATAGAGGCCTCAGGACTGCTGCTGCTTGCACTGCTGCCACTACTTGCCCTGTCACTTCGGCAACTACAGTTTATTAGGGAGCATGTGCCACAATTCTCTTTGTCCTTTCCCAGTTTTCTCTTAAGGCGTTTTACTTCCAATGCGACTTCATTTGACATTCTAACTTCACCATGGGGAATTTGCTTTTGTACAACCTGTTCTTGATTACCATTCAATCTGTGATATTCTGCGTAGACATCACCTACAAGCATCCATGCCTTTGCCCAAAATAAATAATTTGGAGGCAACCTCTGAGAAGAAACTTCATAATCAAAGCATTTAGTGCTCTTGAAATAGTCTGCCTCATCAAGTATGAGTTTGGTTTTTAGACCAATAGCTTCATGATTACATGAACTCTCGGACATGGATGAGATGAACTCATCACCACCGAGATGTTCAGGCATAGATCCATATACCAGACAAGCTAATTCAACAACTTTAAGGGTGCGCTGGAGTTGCCTGTCATTCTTGTAAGCCTCTCCAAGTGCCAAATAAGATTCACCAAGCAAAAGAACAAGTTTCCATAATTTACGATCCATTTTCGATTTTGGTAACCACTCCCTGATGTCACAGACTTCAATGCAGTCAGCATCACCACATCGGCATAAAGAGAAGTCAACTGATCTCTCCCGCAAAGTATCTGCACTGTCAACACAAACATCCTGAGTGTTCTGCAGCTGTCGATTCCATCTAAGAGACTTAATTGCCTGTGATACGTGGTGTATAGCAGCCAACTTAGAGGAGATAGCATCACTGATTGTTTTTGATATCTGGGACGTACCCGCCTGACACATTACCAAGCTATCCACAGAAACATTATCTTTTGTAATTGAAGCTGAAGAACCATTATCAATATGGGTTGGTTCCACTAAACCATTTGTTGCAACAGAAGACTCTGAGCATTCCAATATATTATTCACTGTTGCTGTCTCATTATTGTCAATTCCTTGCAGTACGTTGTTTTGCTTTGATGGTGAGTTCTCAAGGCTCAACTTTGGAGAACCATCATCCAAATCAGTAAGGGTAACTTCAGATTCAATCATAAATGATTCTGAAGTCAATTCCAACTCCTCATAGCATTTAAGGATGAGCCTTGCAAATTGTTCGTGAGCACATGCTCGAACAACCTAGCGAATAACAAACCAAAAATTATCATAATTTCATGGATACAATTAAACAGTATAATAAGGAGGAAAAAAAGACCATTGACATGATGACTAGAATACCAGGTGATCCTGCTCACTGAGGAAGTCCAAACATTTTCTGAAAAAGTTTGCACATTTTGCTTTGTTACCAGGCACCTATAAAGCCGATGTACTATTAGTAGTCAACAAAATGTATGAAAGCAGTAAGACAGATGATTCTATAGTACCTTTGATAAGGACATCCTGTGAGCAACACGATAGAGGAGTGTACCCAAGGAAAGCAATGATTCCCGCCTACGCTTGCTCATTAAAGAAGACATAGGGCCACATGGAGATCTATGATCACCAGTTGGATTTTTTTCAGGTAAGATAGACAGATCATATAACAGAATGACATCTTCTTCAGCACCTTTGAACAGCTGAAAAGCAAAGGTTCAGTATAGTGTACAACCAGGAGATTATTATTGTGGAAACGGTTAGTCATTTAAGTGATACAAATAGACGATTAAATTTTGAATATAATATATCCACAACAGTTGCCACAGATAGCCAACATGTAAAAATGATTCATACCAAATATGCACCAGGGTCTTGCTTACAGTTATCCTGAAGGAATCTCAGGACAGCAAGGCCATTTTGCTGGACAACCTGAGGATGAAATGCAGGTGTACCATCATCTGAGACACCTTTAAGAAGAAATATATCATCATTTTTCAGAAGCTCGTAACCCTGAACAACACCATTCTGATGATAACATATGGCCAGTTCCGGCACACTTGCCATTACATTGTCAAGCCAAGCTTCAAGCCAGTTCAAAGGTGTAACCTATGAAACATAGTTTGTCGGTAAGAGTGGAGAAAAAAGTGGAAAGGCATCAACAATAATGAAAACTGTACCTGTCTTAGAACATCCCAAAGGTGCAAGCTGACGGCGATATATTTCTCATTGCTAAATATAAGCAAGTCACTACCCAAAAGCATATTAAAATTGTGAAATTGCCAAAAGCAAACCTTCCGAAATCCATTATTTCCCACTTTCTTGCTCTTCTCAGATTCTTGTACTTCACACCTGGTTTTCTCATCAACATGATTTGTTTTATTGATTGGATCAGATCCTTTTACTTTTTGCTTATTTCCCCTTGTTCCCAAGTGCAGGCTTTCATGAGTACCACGTGATGATTTTCTACTTTTACTGACATTCTGATCCAGATACGGCGATTTGCTAAAACTAGATGATGACGACGGATTAAGGGAACCTTCCTCACAACCAAAGGGTCCATGCAAAATAGTAGATGATGTTTGCTTCTCTTGTGAAGGTTGGTGACTCGGGGGGCAATCACAAGCCTCTGCTCGCACTGAGTGCATTGCAAAATTCAGAAACATTGAAGGATCAGATCCTTTAGGCTGGTTATTCTGTCTTCTGAATATCTTTTCACCTTCGTCAATATCAGGTCTACAACACAGCTTTATGTTACTATTATAACTGAGCATTATTACTGTAATGAAACTACCTACTTACCCAGTGTTTAAAATGAGAGTATCTCCTATACGGTTTACAGCAATAGATACTTGGGCCTTGGAGTATGGTATTTTGAAAATCTGCTTCATGATGTCAGCTGGCGCAATTACATCTATTTCATCACCATATTCTGCTAGGCCTGACACAGCTAGTGCTTCACACTTCCTTGATAAGTTCTGGTTGACAAGTCCAGTGTCATACCATGATCCTGAAGAATATGAACCACCATGACCATTAGAAATGTAGTTGTATACCACAACAGCTATAAGCACAACCAATTACAAGTTCTGGATAGCTCAAATGGAATTAGCAACAAGCCAGTATTCTATTTTTACCCTTTTGTTGATCAGAATTTAATTATCAAGTCAAAAGCAATCACCTTCCGCACTCTTTGCATCATTTGGAAAACCCTTGTCTGGTGGATTCAGTATCATTGGCAGGGTGTTGAGATTAGTCTCCAATGGCAGCATTTGATACCTTGGGGCTCCAGTTCTGCATTAGTTTTTCCAGAAAGAGAAAAATTATAAAACAGTTCTCCAGAAGGAATTTGCATGCTATATGAAATTCCATTGGATAGGATCATAAGAACTAGGTGTGGTTTATATTTTTATCTTTCAATAAGATTCTGAACACGTGCATGTTAGTACCAGACAAAATATAAAAAAGGGGTGGCATCCACCAGAATGTATCTTGTTCATTTTTAGTTAAATGTTACAATGCTAAAAAATTTGCCTAAAAATCGTGTGTTAGTAAACAAAGAGTTAAGTGAATAAGCGAAACATTCGGTTCCAAATTCATCTTTGATATCAATTTTCAAAAAGACAAGTGGATACTGCTGCCACGCATGAAAGGCATGGTTGATTGTTGTCTATTTTGTTTCTTGCCATCTATCACAAATTTGGTGCTAAAATTTTACAGGTTCATTTAGTTTCGTGTTTAGTACACACATGATCTCTGGATGGTTTTTTGAAGCATTGAAACATAGTGAATTTACTGTCAGGTGCAACCGAATCCCTGGACACAAAATCCATAGTCGACAAATTGCAGCACATAATTGATATTCATTTAGCCATATCGAGTCACGACAATTGCCTCATAAAAATTTACGAGTTGTTTTCAACTTGCAATGTTCCTCATCCCCAAGGCTTTAATCCTACTATCAATTGTCCTCCTTACCAAATCAGACGCAAATAACTCTAGCTGCAAAACGGAAATATCATTCACTCCCATGTCCCATTACGCTGCACGGGAGAATTCCCCACGTCAACGCTCAACGCTTAAACCTTAACAACACATCGAAACATTTTAATCCCTAAGCACCAGCCACTCGTGATCCAGACAAGGTATATTAAGTCGATCAGGAACCGCATCCGACCGCAGCAAATCGCACGAGCGCTAGATAGATGCCTTAACCACGAGCATGAGGGGCTGAGGAAGAGGGCTTACGGGGACGGTGAGGGCAGGAGGGCGGGGAGAGAGGCGGAGTCGTCGGTGGGAACGGGAAGAGAGCCCACGCGGAGGTAGCGCGCCGGCGGCGGCGCGGCGACCTCCAGCCGCCCCACGCACTGCAGCTCGGCCGGCGCGTCCATCGCTGGCTGCCGTACTCCGCGTCGCCGGCGTCGGCTTTCTGGCGCGCTATCACTTCGATCGCCACAGCGCTCTGGTAGTGGTAGTTTGCTTCGGATGCTTTGCTTTGCGGTTTGATGGATTCGACATTCGAGAAGGCTCTCGGAGCAGAGAAAACTTGGGCTGTACAAGCTTCGTTCTTCCAGGAGGGTCGGGCCTGCATATTTTGTTCACGTCGCCGTTGAAAATTTTTTGCAGAATTTCCTGCTTTGTGCTGTGAGAAATATTGCTCATAATCTCCAAAAAAAATTTGGAAAAGTTATGAATATAATAAAATATATATTATTTTAAAATCTACAATTTAGATAACAACTATTTTACCCATTTATTATTGAACATGGAGGTGGCACAGCCCGTTTGTTTTTTTTATATATAAAAAAAGGCTTTGTATGGTTGGATCTTTGTTTCAGTTTCTCATGAAATATTTTAAAATTAAAATTGCAGAATCCTGATTTTGGTTTCTTGGGGACAGAGTCAGAAACAGAATGATTGAGAAAGTATAAAACCCGAAGATCCCGTGAAAACTATGTTACAATTCCGTTAGTTTGTCAGTTATTGGCATTAGTTATAATTTAAAAATAAAACAGATTTGCTATCCTAATGACAACAATTTGAAAAAAGTAGACTGCTAGCTTTTTAAAAAGTTCTCCGCATATTATTGGGCACATACTACTAAATTGCACGGATTAATTTATGGACCGTTTTACGGCCACTGAAATTGTAACAGATAATGTTTTCTAAATTGCCATTTTTAAAATATATCAACTGTTTAACCTGTAATTCTCCAAAGCTGCTGGCACCTGCCTATGCAAATCATGCTTCAATGGGCTAAAAAGCTTTACCAGATTTAAGGCCTTTTTAAATTGCGGAGATTTCACAGAAATCACTCAGGATTTTTACAAGATCCAAGTTCAATTTCATAGAAAAAAGACAGTAATAAAAAAAAGCTGCGATCCATAGAGTGCCTTTAGGGTCTACTTTCATATGTGATGCAGCTGGATGACCTCCATTAGTCCTTTCTACCCTTCGCAGTTCCCTGCTTGGCTGCTTCAACATTTGATGCTTGACAATGAAACATGACGAAAACCCTGATACCCTTTTTTTCTACAAAAATTTCATTCCTTGTACAAGAGCTAAATAACACAACAGATCCCTTTGTACAATAAAATTCCTTTTTCCTTTTCAACCCATCATATATCATACACTAGTTGATCTGGACATGAAACCATGACCACCCATCTGTCTTGGTGCCTTCAAACAGGCACCATGCCGCCTGTCATCTCAAGGAGGCAGTTATCAGATTTCACAAATCCTTCAGATAATCTGGATGTACAAGATCACAGATCGGGGCACATCTCCACAGGTTTGGGAATTGATTAATGTTGATTCACGACTGTCCATTTAGATTGTCAACTCTATCGATTACATCAAGAGCTTTCGTCCGATCAATCTCAAAGTCAATCACAGGAAGCAGCCTCCTGATTGATAGCAGCTCTTTCCTGTTGCCACTGATTGGTGAATGACTATTACTTTTGCTTAACCTGCTTTGCTTGTTATGTCTCGATGCAGTGTCAAACTCTTGGCTTTTGCTTATACCAGGTACGAATTTCCTGTACTTGACATCCCTAAGCATGTCTTGATCTTCTTGTGTCAAAAGAGGTGATGAATTACTGCTGGCTTTATTTGGAGATAATGTGATTGTAGAACCCCTTTGAGTAGGAGACCGCACGGGAGACTTAACTGGAGATCTCTCGCCATTAGCAGTTTTGGATTGACTGATAAGAAGATGAAGCCAAACAACAAGCTCAAGGATATATGCTTCGGTCTTCTCCTTGTCGGCATGGTATAATGTCTCGACTCGAGTCAGGTCCATCTGCCCTGTTGGCTTGCAGTTGACCTCCGAGCTGCATAAGACAAAAGATCACTCGATATTCTATTCTAGTGCAGTTTTCCTCATAAACTGAATGAAGTCAAATACCAACCTCGTATTTGCCCACTCTCCAACCCAACCAAAGCCATGGTGAGCCCTGACATCGACAGACAATCAGAAATTCAGTAACAAAAAGAGAGAAATTCTTTTAACTGATTTTGCATGCTGTAACTGTAGCTTAGATTACTTAGTCGTGTTATTTGCAATAGGGACAAGCCACCGCAGGGTCTTCTCCATTTCAGCCTTGATTTGAGAAATAGTAAGCTACATAAACGCAGTGAGGTAACATCAGCTCTAGAGTTATATGTAATAGACCTTAGCGTCATAGTATGATGTTGACATCTACAATTACTTTCTTAAAAAAAAACAAGCCATGGCCTCTAGACCACATACTTCTTCCTTGACTCCAAATGAATGAAGCTTAGAACGAAGGGATGACTTAATTGTAGGTGGCAAACTCTGATACAATGCATCCCTTGTTGTTGGAGGAACAGAACTTGATCGGGAAACCTGCCAAATTGCCATCCCTTGTTAGATTACCAGCAAAGTAAAAGAACATTGTGTTCCTTAGCAGAGGAATAAAATCAATTTCGTATGGGCATGCAGCATTAGTAGTACTACCCCATGAATGTAACAATACAATCCTCAAATCTATATGAAATGCATTTTCTCAATTAGTCTTGGGCAGCGAGGGACAGGTGGTATCAACAAAATTGCATCAGTAAGGTAGGATATTTATCTGCTGATATGGAGATGACAACCTTTTGAAATTTTCTTCCCAAGCCACAGAATAAAGCTACAATATATCAGTGAACTTACAAGAGTATCAATCTGACATATGATATTTGCATAGTGCAGTGCAAGGCCTGCTGGACCCAATCTATTACGCCGTTTGGTAGGTTCCTGTGGCTCTTCATTATCTACAAATTGGTAGGAGCACAAGTTTGAATCAAGATTGTAAATATAATAATGGTGAAAAAAAAGCATCATCGCATTCAAGACAGAAACATAATCTGCTTAAACCACTAACATGATTATGCTTTCACTATATGCAAACTACTCAAATTAAAGTTAAATTTGTTTACAGATCATGGATGATTTTTTTTTTTTACCTGTGAGATTTCTTTCACAAGATTCTTTGAGTGGCACAACTGCATCTTAAATAGTAGTAAGACAGTTACGGGTGCCAGACTTCATTGTCAATAAAATGGAACCTTAATGTTATATATCATGTACTTAACTCTGTCTATGTTGTCTAAGACAGTTCCGGACATTCACACTTCATTGTCTATGTTGTCTCAACATAGCCAGTCCTAAGCCCAGGTGGAGGAGAGGTTGTGATAGGCTTGTCGAGCCACCAACTATTCCTAGCTATCCTTATGGAGATGAAAGCCAAGAGAAACATATTTACAGTTTGGAACCCAAATATGAATGAATTTGTTTGCTTTCAATAAACAGTAAGAACAAGAAAATGTTTGCGAATATTGACTTCAAGCAACTCTTGAGAAAATTGCAGGATGCATAAGTATTCTTGTTTACACTGAACACAGCCAACAGCTCGAGATCCATGCAAAAGTTTCCTGAGACAATCACAAAGCTTATTTACCTGATCGCCCAAAAGCATTATGGATCTCCAAATGTAAAAAGTGCACAACGTCTACAAGCTTTTCCATTACCTATCAGGAACAATGTTACTTTTACGATCAGAACAGGGACAAGCAAATCTAGGGTCCAAAGCTTTTCTCAGAGCATCGAGTAAACTTTTAGCAACATCAGGATAAGCAAAGATGTTTCGCAGCTACAAAAGAAAAGGTATACGCTAACAGTCCTCACACAAGAACGAAAAAAATCCAGTCTTTAATTTTCATGGAACCTTATTGGTTAATTAAAAAACCACATTTTTCATTGTTCAACAATATAAAAGAATAAAAGCACAAAAGATATTGGTATTTTCTTATAGCTTTTTGCTTAACAGTAGAATACGATATGAAACTTTAGAAAAGTCTTGCAGAATACTCCTAGCTGATTTTGTTATTGTTTGGAAGTTAATTTTCTACTATAGAATATATGTAATAGGTTTCATCAACAGTGACAACATATGCAGAAAATATGCCAAATTGTTGCACGTAGCCAAACAATTGTGCGCCCATACCTACTAGCTACAATAAAACTACCTACCAACCTCTTCCAAATTTTTAGACCAGAGAGACTTCTTCTGCAAACTTTTAACATGCTTGCGTTGGCTTTTCACTTCCTGTTTTAGTATGTGTAGGCTCTCACCTGCAAATTAACATCATCACATCAAGCAACACTTTCAAATGATAACAACGAAAAAGAGCGGAAGTTTATGTTCAACCGGTAATTAAAATAAATTGGCAGGTATCAGAGGCAAGTGCTTTCAGAAACTAATTCTTACAGCAATATCAAAAGAAGTGGAACAGGCTGATGTCACAACTATCCAATACCCATAAAACAAAGGAAACAGAACAAAATCAAAGGGTAACAATTGAAGAACTTATATAGACTAAATATTATAGCTGATCCATATAGCAATAGTCCTTATGCAAAATGCTACTGTCGTTTTGGGTCTGGGTACGGGAATTAAGAAAAGTGGAAAAGGTGGGATGTTCTAAAAACGAGGAGAGAGAGTGGAGATGTATTGGGAAAAGAAAAGGTTGTCTCGGGAAGTGAGAATGACTTATAATTTGGGAAATTTTGAGGAGTCCAGAGTGACTTATAATTTGGGACAGAGGGAGTAATGTTCAACAATGAAAAAAGGTACTTGAAATATTTGGGGTTTCTTCCCTGGGTGTCTAAAGAATTTTATCAAGAAGTGAATATAAATCAAGGCTGTGGCACAGACAAAGTGTACTATCAATCTGGACTGTATTGTAAGCCTGAAGCACAATTAAATTTCCACTGGTATTATTTATCGTAGCGACAATTTGACTAGAACAAAATTTATATTATCTTCTCAAGACAATTATCGAGTGCAGATGATAAAATCAGATCAACCATTGCAGTACCCCCTCCCTAGATACATCAGTCAAAATACTTTCGCAGTTGTTCACCTAATGATAATTACAGAGTTGACAGTGATAGATAACATAAGAGAGAGACCTCAAATCTGTTTATGTATGTAAAGAACAACCAAAAGCAAACCAACAATATTAAGAATTAATGTCTATGAATAACACCATCAAGCATGTCAAGAACTGATATCTATGAGTACTCCTCAAACAATGGCCCTAGAGACTAAACAGTAGATATCCTGAGTGTTACATTCAGTCATTCAATATTCTTTTCTTTTCACTTTTTTCAAAAACTTGAAGAAAAAAAAACTGACAAGTAGCGACAGCCATAAGAGGCTAAAGTTGCTCTTCATTAAAACAAGGACTTCAACATATTGCCTATAGTTAAGAATTAACCTCTTGGGACTACACTGGAACCATCCTCTTCCTGCTGCTTACGCTGATAATCTTGTTCAAATCTATCCAAAGCATGCATTTCATGGTATAACTCCTACAAGTTCAAAAATGAAAGTCTAATTAGAGCACTAGGTAAAACGAACATAACTGATGCATTCCAGGATTATGACAGTTAAGATCAGGATAAAACTGTGAAGTTAATTGCTGCTGCCTGCTTGCAGATGAGTTTAAGATTTAAAATTGTAACATCATCAGCCTTAAGAAACCTAGTCACCAACTCCACACAAAATTTTTGTTAGTGTTCTGAAAACAAAGCCTGACTAAGAATATTGCCCTGGTCTTACCCCTCTAATATTTATTAGAATGTATACAGCTTATAATTTTTCAAGAAACCTTCAGCCTTAAATCGTTTACAGTGCTGAGGCCACTACTTCCAAGGAAAATTTTACTTACAGCTGTAAACTGAACAGAAGTCACCAATTGCTGCATCACTGATTCTGCCTCTTCTTTCAAGTGATTTTGAGGAGTCTTTTCTGATGCCAGCCTGAAAGAGTTTGATGCATGAAGGCATTTATTTTAGCTTCCAAAAACCATTGCCACCATCAAATGCAGGGGCCAAATATAACTTACTTGTCAAAGTAGCGTTCCAAGTTGTGCCATTGGGGATCCTTGGAACGATTTCCAAAGCGAATGACTTCTGTAGAGAATACTTTCAACTCTTCTCTGTTGGACAAACAAAACATCAGGAAAAAGTATGGTAACATCAACATGCTGAAGCCCATTGTTTCATATTATCTGGTTGAAGTCTTAAACGAACAAAAATAACACCTGTAAAAGCAGCAGATTGGAACTAACCTTTTATCAGCGGCAGCAATATTGAGTAACTCATCCATATCTTTGGATATAAGATTCTGAACACCTTCCGAGTGAAGAACAACTTCTTTTAAATGCTTTATGCTATCTTTTGAAAGGGCACGCATCAGATTGCAACCTTTGACTATGGTATTGGCAACCTCAAATGCTAGAATTGATATCTTGTTGCCTTTTGTGGTGGTGCCAGATCCAAAACCACTCATATTCAAATTTGTCATACTACTTCCAAGTGTGTCTAGCACATCCACTGCTTTCCCAAGCCCAGCTGTACTAGCTCTACCTAAAATTGAGCCTACTTCCGAAACCTGTTTCAATATGGCAGGGAAACGTTAAACATGACATAACATTGACAATCTCTTCTCACCAAATGACATACAAAACAAACATCAAGGATAACAGTTGGGTGGGGGATCTATTTAGTGATGATTGAAAACTAATTATAATTTACATATTTCCTATATGTGGCACATCTAGTAGCAAAACCTACAACAACATGCTTGGCAATAGGCATGCAGGTAATAATAGAGTCACCATCACTGCTTTAGACTTGAAGGATGCAAACTAACCAATGTGCATTGATTCTTCCCTTAGAAATATAAAGCGAAAAAACTAACAGAGTAACAAATGCCTTCTTGTCATCACTCAAGTGAAGCAACAAGCTTATATTTCTGCAAGGATGTAAGCAGATCATCTGCTAGTTCAAGATATTCGGAAAGGCTACCATTTCTAGAACTAACTTTAGAAATCCCATGCGGGCTAGTGTACTGACTCTACTAACATGTTATCAGAAAAAACACAATCATGGAGAACAATCATTTTCTAGCATATGATATGGTCAAAGTTAGATAAAGCTACATTGCTAGCTAAGAAGAATCATTTTCTAACAATCGGTGTTGGACAGCCGACCGGCTTGCTAAGCGCAACATGCCTCATCCTACAGCTTGTGCCCTTTGCGATCAAGAGGAGGAATCAATCCAGCACATCCTACTGTCTTGCGTCTTCTCCAGGCAAGTTTGGGCCTACATCCTGCAGCGGCTGGGTTCCATCTCTTCTTCGCCACAGTTCTCGTCCCGGCTTTTCTCTAGTTGGTGGAGTACCGCGAGATACTGTTTTCCAAGGAGTTTAGAAGGGGTTTCAACACTCTCGTCATTTTGGTCGCTTGGGAAATCTGGAAGCATCGGAACGACTGTGTCTTCAATGGAGCACAACCTTCCGTTTCCTCTGTTCTCCAAGCAATTCAGCGAGAAGCTGATTTCTGGTGTCGGGCAGGGGCTTCTCAGCTTCAAAACCTGCTATCCTGGTCGCTCCCTTCTTCGGCTTAGATGGTAAGAGGGTTAGGTGGTGGCGCGCCTTTGTGTTCAGGCGCTTGTAAGGTCCTCTGTGTGTGCTGTTTGGGGTCCTTACCCCGCTTTTGTATTCTTTTTTTCTCTCTCTTATCCTACGCATCGAGAAAAAAAAAGCTACATTGCTTGCAAGTTCACCACAAAATGGGAAGTCCTAAAAACTTGCCTTGGCCGCGCCAGCTTTTGCAACACCTATCCCCAACTTTTGGGATGGCAACCGTGCAAGCTGCGGCACCCCATCCCATGGCGCCTCTGCAGCATCGAAGGAACGTCCAGGCATCACAGATTGTGACACCGATAGAGGCTGCTCCTGCTGTGGCGGCTGGAGCGGCTCTTGAACTCTCTTTGCAACAGCATCATCCCCCACTACAGTCTTCTTCTCCTTCACCAGCCCACCCTCATGGTGGTCGAGCACCAGGCCGGGGCCTAGCGTGGTGTCGCTGGGCGATTTGTCCACAGCCGATCCCTTAGAACAAAGGCCTCCCATTTCCTCCGCTGCTCCACGATCAAACCCTAGTCTACCAGTTCCGCTACGCGTCTCTCACCTCCAACGCATCCAAACACTCCTGATCCCCACGCCGCGGCAACCCATATAGCTAAACCGATCCACGCCGAAACAAATCAGCAAGTAACGAGGGTTCCGACCGCAGCACAATCCCGGCGGCTCCACCGGTGAGCTGCCCACCTGCATAACCAGGCCCAGCAATAGAAGTCAGAAGGAAGACACGAAGTTTCCGCGCAAAGCACGAGATTCTTCTAAAAAACAACCCATTTCTTACCGCAAATTGGCGCGGGAAACCGCACTAGCGGCGGATGGATCGGCGACGCCGCACGGAATCGAGCGCGGAAAAGAGTCCTGGGCAAGAGGAGCTGCCCGATTTGGGGGCGGAGGCGACGGGGCAGGGTGGGTGAGCTGTGCTGGTGCTAGAGTAGAACGCGGGGGCTGGAAGGAGTAGCCGAGCGCCCACTCCACCAGCGGCGGCAGGAAGGGTCCAGTCCACTGCAGCAGGCTCGGTGGCAGCAGGCGCACGCAGCGGCGGACGCGCTCAGTAACGCCGTTGCACCCCTGCCGTGTCGCCGTCCGTGTGTACGCAGTTAAAGAGGTAGGACACTATCACGCCAACTTATTTATTGTGCTTAATCAGAATTTTGTTTTGATAAATCGGTGTTTCTAAGGCTTTGGATAATAGTACAATTATTTCATTTTCATGTTGTTATTAAAGTATATAATTCTTCATTCTTTTGTGCTACTGATCTTTCATGAAACTTTGACTGAAAATATACCTTTAAACAGTCAAACTGCCGGTGCATATTCTATTGAACATTTGATTTGCGATATTATTTCCTATTAAGCATGTGCAGTAATGACTTGAATTGTTCAATCAAATTGTTTGACCGGGAGTACTTAACATGAATCGTAAACTATTTCTACTCTGACGGTGCAAAAAATACAGTAGGCAAGTATCAATATGGTAATACTGTATGGCTCCCAAAATATTGTTGTATTTTACGATTTTTCCAGTTCATCTATGAATTAATTTCTTGTGGGATTAGGCATAACCTTTATATGTGTTGTTCATGTCTACAAGGAACCGGAGCATTTTTTTTCCGATCACCGAATTCAACAAGAACATTTGCATGTGACTGTGAGTAGGTTGGAGCTGGCCAAACCTAAACAAAAACAGGCTTGAAGCAAAACTTGTGTTATTATTATGTGGAGTATGGCCAGACAGAGTTTGGGTGGGCATCCATGGCAGGTGGAAGCCTAGAACCAGGCAAGATTTTAAGGCAAGCGTCCATGGTTCCTTGTCAACTCGAATACTACGTACTACAACACCTTAATTTGTGCTGTGTCCGTTTCATGTGCCAGGTCAACTTTCGCAGCACTTGGTTTGTCTCTGTCGGAAAAAGAAAAGGCTAGTGAAAGAACTTCGATTCTACCCACCTAGTTGTGCTACTGGACAGCAATGGGACAATACGCCTGTGACTTGTCACACGGCGCAAAAATGAACTTCTCAGCAACCCCATCCAGTGCCAATTTATTGTTGTCATTCTAAGAAGAGTGAAAAGGTGAAATGTGCTAAAAATGAGATGGTGAGATAGAGATACATTAAAAATAAAAAAATGTGTATTAAAAAGCGAAAATGATAAATAAATTAGAAAAACTTGCGGAGTTTAGGATGACAACACGGAGGGAGTAGTAAATTCTAGATGTGAAATTCTGCCAAATATTGTTTTTCAGGAGAAGTTATCTTGTTTGATTTTGGGAAGTAATTCTCTGAAATGAATTAAGAGATGAGAGCTGAAAAAAATAGCTTCTCCTAAAAAATCATTTTCAAACACAGAATAACTTCACAAGAGAATCAAAATGAATTCAAAGAATTAGAAGCTATGACTCTACCAAAAGTAACCCTCAAGCCTGTTTGAAATGCGAAATTTTTTTTATTTCTGTATTTTTTTAAAATTAAACTGATTTCAAATTTCTGCAAGATTCGTGTGAAATTTGTTTGGCGCCTCAGTCTCTCGGAGGTGATCATTGTAGCAAGAGTGTATGTGCCTGTGTTGGTAGGGGTGAGTGCTCGTATATATCTACGCCTATGCTGTAAACTTTGTCGTACAAAAATGATTTACCTTTTTGAAGAGAACAGGCACGTGAGATTACAGTGATCTGAACGCTCGCATGGTCAGCGATTCCAAACTTTTGTTTGAAGCCTTCTCGTTGTCCCTTCAGAGAGAGAGTGATGGATTTGACAAACGCGAGCTATCTTTCCGCCGAAGTGGCTATGGCCTCACATGCTCTCAGTTCGGCCAAAAAGGTTGAGATCCCTGAGACAAAAATACCACTGCTAGCATTTCTAACAAAGTTGGCAGTGATTCTTTCCTCTGATAAAAGCTGTCCAGAATCTTCTTAATTCAGCGAAGAACAGGGACAAAGGAAGTGTTGATTACAGGTGTCCACACTGTTACTCTTCTCCTCTACACAAATTCTTCCAATTAGGAATCAAACTGATATTATCTCAGTGGTAAAACCCCTCGTCGTCAAGACTGACAAAGATAGCGCGTATCAGTTTCCGCTATGGCATCACCTGCCGCCTGGTCACGAACCTGTTCTGCTGCAGAAAGTGCTATCAAGCTGGAAAGGAACAAGGAAAATCATCAAAGCGAAAGCGGATTTCAACAAGTCCTTCCTTCCATCCTTGGACGTTGATCGCAACCGGCTGCCAATCCCACAGGACACATCATTTCCTGCGAGAACGTCGAACGGAGCCTTTGAACCGGTCCTCGACCACTCGTCGAGCCTTTGAACAGATCGTCACGATGTACCTGTCACCGAGCGATCAGCGACGGCCACGGCACAGGATAGCAGCATCGCGTCGGCGTCGCATTATTGTTGTTTCCGCGTGCGGGGGAAGACCGAGTCAGGAAAGACCGATCGGTTTGGCGGGGGCGGGGGCACGGCCGCGCGCGTGATTTGACGGGTTCAGTGGTTGCCGGCAACCCGGGACGACCGCGACGTCCTCTCACGGGGTCCGTCTCGCGCGCGCAAGGAGAAGATGGAGTTGCCTCCGGACAGTTGTGCGGGAGTGTAAGGCATGGCCGGCGTCTTTGCCAGACGAGGCGAACGGTGAAAAGTGGCGAGGCAGCGGAGCCAACGAGCGATCGGCCGCGCGTCGCCGATGGCTAGGATCCTCCCTCGATGCAATTCTTCATTGATCAACCCCGGAGTCATTAAGGGTGTAAAACAGACCCATTTAGGCCCACTTAGGTTAGCTCAAAACCTTTTAGTTAAAAAATGAACTAAATTTTAAAATTTTCTCACACTTTTAAAAAACTAGTTCTAAATAAATTTTCAGATTAACTTCAAGTGCACCTATTTATAGCCATACGAGTCAACAACTAACCGTGTCCGGCAAAATTCGTGCCTCGGACCCGACAGACGGGGCACGCCATTCGTTTTCCATGCATGGGCGTACTAGAAATATGGAATTTCATCTGCAACTACTCTCTCTCTGTTCTTAAATTAATGTTGTCAGTTAATTTTTAACATCAATTTTGATTATTTGTCTTATTAAAAAATTGATAAATATTATATATTTTATTATAATTTGATTGATCATTAAAGTTATTTGAATCTCAACTTAAAATTTTAAACATTTGAACTAATTTTTTGAAAAAATGAATGATCAAAATTGATGTTAAAAATCAATAGCAACATCGATTTAAGAACTCGTAGAGTAAAAAGGAATTCTCCCGAAAATTATGGGGCGCCGAAAGAGGAATGTAATAGAAGAAGGATAGTGTCGACGCTCGACCTAAAGGTCGGGATCGGCGGATATTTAGTTCGAGGACGCTTTGCTAGTAGAAGATTCATCAAGAGAGAGAGACACAAGAATTTAGACTGCTTCGAGCCTCATAGAGGATAACAACCTTACGTTCAGTGTGGGGTGTATTGTTTATGTGGTGGCGAAATAGTCAAATAAATCTCTCAAAAGAGAATGGTAGGTGTTCTGGCTTTTGTCCAGATGAGATCAGAAGTCCCCTATAAGTCTCTCTCGTCTTTTTTATAGTTCAAAAGATAAAAGATAAAGAGTTATAAAGTGGCTGTTTATTAGGTATAACGTCCCTGAATATAGGAAGACTAATGCCATAACCATGAGGTTACTAGTGTAAATTAATCTGAGAATAAACTATTTTGCATGAGAGCTTTGATGGTGTCAAATGAGATCTTGATGGTGTCGGTTGCAGCTTTTTTTGACAGGCCTTCTTACAGAAGGCACCACGATCATCCAATGGTGACTTCGAGCTAATAATATCATATTTGGCTGTGCATGTTCGAGATTCTTATTTTTATAGTAATGACATAAGCCCCCGAGCTTGCCTTTCAATACCGTTATCTTTTATCTTCAGTTTTCAAAAATGTATCTTCGGTCTTCAAGAATTTGTCTTCAAGAGCTCGTCTTCGGTCTTCAGAAATTCGCCTATGTAACCGCACCTATGTCATTTCCCATAGACGTTTATACCATCAGGTATTGTCTTTTTGGGCGTTAACAGCAGCGCTTGCATTTTCTTCTGTGTTTTTTTTGAGTTCACTTTGATTTTTGTATCTTGTATAACTGACAGTGGTAGGTAAGCTCTTAAAAAGAGGGTGCCATAAAATATTTTCTTGGTGCATTATGAAGTTCGAACGTGCACAACTTGAATTACTGAAATAATCATCGGACATTTTGAAGTCTTGAAAAATCTTGAAGAATATGACATAGCCTCAAAGTCAGTGACTTGTCTTCTTCCTGAACTGATGGAGAAATAATAAATTTGGCTTTGCTCGTATTGAAGCTAGAGAGTAAAAATAACTTCTTCTGGCAGCCGAGGTCTTCAAAAATATGATAGAGCCACAAGATCTTCATATTTTCATTTAATGCAGTGACTTATCTTCTTCATTAACCGATAAAATCATCTCCTCTTGCTGAGGCCCAAGAGTGATCATAATTCCTTACTAATGCCTTCTAGCTTGATGAATTTTTGTGCTGAATTCATCATCTTTTGATTATTGTAAAGTTACACCCGAGTGCTGATAGGTGTCTTTAAAAACTTCATCTTCTTATTGCTGTAGAATCACACCAAAATATTGACAGGTGCTTCAAAAATTGAGGCAGATATGTATGATGGTAGCCCTCGACTGTTTATAGAAATGGAGCTTGTATAAAGAGTCATATTCTGTCAGAGAAAATAATATAGAGCCCCCGAGCGTATGCTTGAGCTAATATGTATTGTCGGATCTTGACAAAGATGTTGTGCTGGTTTATTTTTGTTTTGGATCCGGTCCCAAGTAGAGTAATAATTCTGTTGAAGAATTGAATATCGAGCCCCGAGCTCTTGCTCGGGTCAATACACGTCGTCGAATTCTAAAAAAATATAGCGCGGGTTTATTTTTTGTTCGGGCCCAGTCCGAAGTGAAGAAATAATTCTGCTGGAGAAAATATAGAGCCCCCGAGCTCCTGCTCGGGTCAACATATGTTGTCGAATCCTAAAAAAGATATAGCGCAAGTTTATTTTCCATTCGGGCCCGGTTTGAAGTGAAATTTGTATGCGCATCAGATGAGTTTGTTAAGTACTTTCACCTTAAAAAAGGTCGCTATACAAAACATCAGTACCATTTAAAGTCATACATGGAGTGTCCAAGGTGGGTAGGTGTGATTAGGCTCATAGCTTATGCATATCAGCTGTTTGAGTAAATTACTCTGAAGATGGCCGCAAGTGCTTATCAGGGTCGTATCTTGTGTTACCGTCCGACGGCCAAGATAGAGAGGCAGAATGGTGATATGAGAAGATCATTTTGTGACAGATAGCCGCAAGTGCCTTTCAGAGTCATATCTTGTGTAACCGTCCAGCGGCCAAGATAGAGAGACCGAATGGTGATCTAAAAAGATCATGTGTGACTTGAAAAGGTACTGTGTACTGTAATTCCTGTGAACCAGCGAGTGGTTAGAAAAATAATTAAATTTGAGGGCAAGTGCATCTGCTAGATATGACAGAAAAGTCAATGTATCTGTAGAGAAAATATTTGTAACAGTAGAATGTTTCAAAGAAATCCAGATAAACAATGTAATAACTGTATATGAATAACCATTGATTATATAGCCCTACGCATTAGTGACATGGCCATTAGTGGTGTATATAGTAGTAACCACTGAACATTAATGTGGCTTTCATGGTGGAGAGAAATATTCCAATAATAAAATCCGATCGAATATCTATATAGCCAGTAAAAGCAATAGAAGATGAAAGAATGGCTAGAATAATTGTCCGCTTATTGATGCCATGCACATTAGAGGCGAGCCAGCAGTAGCACAATTGTAACTTCCGAGCATTAAAGCTTTATTCACTGTATAGATGAATTTTCAGATAATCAGTAAAATAAAATTTCAATGATGAGTATCCTATATTTCAGTTGAATCTCCAGAATGATCAATAAAATTTTGGTTATAGATACAGAATAATTAATAAAGATTCCGGTTGGAGATCAAAATGATAAAAAAATATTATGTGTAAAATCTTCAGAATAATAAAAATTCCAGAAACCATGCTTAAAGATATAGCTAGAAATAGGGGTTAAAAATATCCTTATTAGCTGATATAAGCAGGTAAATATTATACTAAAATATTTTAAAAAATAAATTCTATAATATGTACGGCACTGATATATGTGAAATAAATAAGCGCTTGATAAAATAAGCGTAAAAAATAAAAGTCCGGGTTTGCCCGAAGTTTTATTGTGTTAAATACATTATGTGCATGTAGATAAATTGAGCAGTAGTGCTGTAAAATATTAAAATAAATAAAGCAGTCAGAACGACTTATCTGAAACAGACGGATGACCAATTATCTTCCTCGAAGCGAGCATTTGACTGCTAAAATTCCCAATCAAGCCTTGGAAGAAAAATTCCCGATGATGCCACAGAGGAAAAAATCCCGAACTTTCAATGTGGCCTGGAACTCCCGAAGTCCTTTGCTTCAGCACAAGGCATCGACAAAAAAAATTTACAGCACTACCGATGAGAACGAGGATTCCCGATGGAGGTTGAAACGACCAAAGTCCTTCGGTTCAGCAATAGTGGGGACCAAATTATAGATGGCCCACTCGAACATTCTGATGGCGTTCGCTCCTGATGGGATGGCTTGTGTTCAACATGGAACCCGTTGGTTATATCACATAGAAATAGTCAACTATCAATTTGATGAAATATAAAAATAATAAAAATATTATAAGGAACACGATGTATTCCTTAAACAGATAGGTAGCTCCCATAACCATGCATATGTGATGGTGGTTGAAGAAATAAAATAACCCGATAAGGATTAATGTACGCAATGGATGAAGATAATCAAAGAAGAAATAAACTTCCCTGCTAACACATATATGTGTTCGATGGATCTTTAGACATTGGATGGGATGGTGTTCGGGTGGTTGCATTGACTTTGAGAATTGCCTTGGGCGTCGACATTGCGGGTCGATTTCAGGCATCTATTTTTAAGGATTCACTTTTGTAGGTTGACTTTGAGAAATCAACTTTAGAAAAATTGAGTTCGAGAAGTTTGTTGCCGAAATGCTTAAGAAGTTTGATGTTGCCTAAACTCCCGAACTATGAAGTCGATGTAAATGGCATTGATGATGACGACAAGGTGACGCGATCTGGCCTCCTTGACATTGACGACGATGAATCGATCGAGATGAACGCACGCATACGTTGAAGATTTGTTAAAAATTTGACGAATCTTCAATAATGCGCCTCTTTCTGGCGCGCCTCTGTCGACGCTCGATCTAAGGGTCGGAATCGACACATATTTAGTTTGAGGACGCTTTGCTAGTACGAAGATTCATCCAGAGAGAAAGACACATGATTTAGACTGGTTCGGACCTCCCAGAAGATAACAACACTACGTTCAGTGTGAGATGTATTGTTTATATGATGGTGAATGGCCAAATGAGTCTCTCGAGAGGGAATGATAGGTGTTCTGGCTCTTGTCCAGATGAGATCAGATGTCCCTTATGAGTCTCTTCTATGTTCTTTTTATAGTTCAAGGGATGAGGAGTTACAAAGTGGCTATTTATGAATCATAACGTCTCTTAATACAGAGGGTTACTAAAGTCATAACTTTGGTGTTACTACTGTGCATTAATATGAGAATAAACTACTTTGCATGAGAACTTTGATGGTGTCAAATGGGGTTTTGATGACGTCGGTTGCAGCTCTTCTTGACAGACCTTTTTACAGAAGGCACCACAATTATCTAATGATAACTTCAGGCTGATAATATTATATTTGGCTGTACATGTTCGAAATTTTTATTTTTACGGTAACACCAGATAGTAACTCAGGAATGTTCAGATATGTTGATAGTTTAAATGCGTGATACTGTACAGTTGCCAAGCACTAGAAGTTCCAACCACTAGCTGGTACACTATCCAGACCATCATTCACTTCCATACGTCGCATTGTTCATTTCGCCATCTATAGTACGTATCGAACATGTTCAGGTTTTCAGAGACAAGTGGAGTATTATCTGTTCTCTATGACGAAGAGGTATCATCCGTTCTTAACCACACGGTAATCTCTTTTACACTGAGAATCAACTAAGGCCCGTCGTCAATTTTGGCATGTACATTTCAGATGTGTATACCTTCTAAGACGTCATTTGTAATGTAGGGTTTTTCTTAAGAATCTCATAAGTATTTCATCAAAATTAGTTTAATTTTATAGAAAAATATATAAAAAAAATTCCGTATTCAAAAGGGGCTAAACTTAGGCGACGCACACGTGTGAATGATGAAATGCTACAGGTGCACGGGACACGAATCATTCATGGGTGACTGGACCAGCCTGGGCCGTCCTGCCGTTCAGAGACCAGACCAGCTGGGCCCCTGACTTTCCCGAGAATTGAGAAAACGCATGCCCCGCTTCTTCAGCACGTCGCCCTCGAATATACATGGCCAAACGGACTGTTCGGCACGACCT
>BCLF01000034.1:2188832-2279928 GCA_001602275.1 Zoysia japonica | reverse complement strand
TGGGCCAGCCGTCCTCGCCGCCTAAGACGCCGGCCGCGACCGCTTCGACGCCCACGTCGCAGCAGCAGCAGCAACGGACTGCGCTCATCTGCTTGTGCTATCACCTCGGCGTCCGCGGCGGCGAGGCTTGCACCTGCAAGACCGCGTCGCCGCCGGCGTTCCGGTTTCTCAGGCCACTAGAGGAGGGACAGTACATATAGGCGTAGTCAGGCAACCATGAAAACCTTGTAAAAAAAGCAAGAGTTTCTAATGGATGGAGATAACTGATCTGGTTGATAAGTGTCGTTTCTCACGGGCCCGGTGGCTCAAAATCTATCAATTTCTTCTTTCCTTTTCAGTTTTAACGTTGGGTTAATCACTTAATCCGTGCTAGGAGTTAGGAGTATCCAGTTATCGGCGCATCCAATTACGGCTTCTTGACAATTTTGCCATGTGGTGTAGCAAAACGCGGAGCACGTCATGTGCTGTGCTTTTGGTTTTGGTAGGTACGCAAAATTTATCTCCGTGCTCCTAGAGGGGAAAAAAAATGCATGGAGGAATCAAAGAAACTGGCACGGGCCTTGTTTGCGGACTCAGTCCGACTCGCATCCTCTAAACTGAAGAGGTTACTGTAGCGCGAGAATTTAGATATAGTTTCAGCCTCAGATCAAAAATGGATGGACAAGATTTGATGTTACAGTGATACAAAAACAGTAAAAATAAACAGTATTTTGGGTAACCTGTTGCACAGTAACTGCTAAATTATTACCGTAGAGTACTGTTTGTTCTCTCTCGCTACAGTAGCCTACATTCTCTCCTCTACGGGAGAGAATTTGTTTGCTGGAAAGGTTCGCTCTTTATTTAACAACATGACAGTGAAATGGAGCTGTAAGGTTTGTCCTCTACTCCACTCCATTTCACCATGACGCTGAAATGGAATCGTGAAGTGGTAGTTAGCCAACCAACTACTAGGTAGATCAGCACGTAAAAGGAAAGGTGATCATCATTATTACTGAAAAATTTCTGGTTGGCAGGATGACTGGAAACCAAATTCGTGGCTTGAGTTAATCTGTCCGTGGTACTCCTAGTTAGGAAGTGTTTCGTTGGTAGCTAAACTTTACCACAACAGTGTCAAGATCATATATGTCAGGTAGCTGTGAATCCAAAGTAAATACGAAGACTCAACCACGGGTTATGACTCAAGGATCGATCTACAGCTCACGAAGAACTTCACCGCATCGAGCCACTGGAGAACGCCCCGACCCCAAGGTTCGAACCCCGTGAACACAATGAGCCACCAAAAGGTCGCGAACACATAACGACAAGACTAAACCAACCAACAGATAGAAGTCAAATACTTTCGCCCGACCCTTAGGATCGGCCACCGCCTTAACAGTCAACTTCTGATAATCATACAGATTTTTCACAACATACATCAGAAGTTAAAGTAGCTCTGCCGTAGGTAAAATATTTCAAAAGCCGCTAAAGCAACCAGGCGATTGGTAAAGCGTCTCGACGAGCGGTAAAACGAAATGAAAAAGTGTCATTTATCCCCCACGACTGGACAAAGAACGCACGAAAGACACCGACCATCTGCTCATGCGCCAGCAGGCGCCAGAAGATCAACTTCGACGACGACCGTGGCCCCACCCGGCAGAGGGCTAGTAAGTTCCGTAGGCGCCAAAGTTTTTAACCCCCGGTCCGACCTCTATATAAAAAGAGTACATGAGGCCTTAGACGACAAGTAAGAAGCTAGTAACCACATCCACCTATGCGTGTTAGGGTTTTGGCTCGAACTAAGGCCCTTCCGACATTATATTCGTGTTCTTGAGTTTATATATTCGATCTCTTTTCTGGACGTAGGATATTACGCCTCGACGACGGATCGAACCAGGCTAACTCTTGAGTTTTTTCTAAGATTAAACCATTTCGAATACGACAAGCGCACCGATGCTCTCTTCGATTACGTAAAATTTATTGTGACGGTGGTCAGGACTAATGGCGTGTCGTAATTGTGCAATAAATATAACTCTAGTTCATTTCTTATACCAAAATTTGCTAAATTTTCGGTGTCAATTTTATTAGCCGGACTTTTGGAACGTCATACCTACAGTGTTGTAAATTTTGGTAATTTTGTTCTCATATGACAAAATAAGAAAACCCATGTAGAAGTATATGTGAATTCAATGATGCTTCAGTAGATTCAGTAAACTTAACTTTGTTCATATTGTGAAATGGTTACGGTAATCCAAATCGTGTTATTTTCAATCTGTTTGAAGTTTCATTCTCAATGTATCCGTCGACTGGATTCGGGAGGTTGGCGGTTTAGCGTCGCACATCTGATGCTTTTGCTTTTTGCTGAAGGCGCATTTAAACTGACAGGGATGACCAAATCTGCACAGCACCCGTAATTCTTTGAAACTGTTGGTGGTTCTAGAATCTAGGATCGATTTCACGAAAAACACATTTAGGACAGAAAAGGAAGATGAACTACAACCGGAATCTTCATTCACCTTTGAGCTTTGTCCACTGCAGCTTGTCAGCGTGGAATCTTCGCTTCTTAACCTCTTGTCAAACTGCAAACAAGAGTTTCTTGCAGGTAACCTGGACGCTGACATGGATAAGTCTCACCTAAGACCCAGCTCAACCGATGATAAATGATCTTCCATAACTCTGCGCTGATGTCAACAATTTGAAAAACCGTTTGCCATTTCGATCTATTCGTATCCACGTTACCACAAAGTTTCTATCGAGCGATAACATTTCTGCACCTGAAGTCTCGCGGTATGCTTGTGGCGTGCCACCTCCAGCAGGAAGATTCGGCAGGTAGCGAATTCCCATCATATTGTTCCATGGATATGTATGACAGGATAACGTCAATTGTTTCGTTTCATCTGCCTGTCATCATAGTTCCATGGATTTGTATGTGACGGAGGGAGTAGAGCATTTGAAGGTCAGAGAGTAGCTTCATCAGTCCCGTATCAGATAAGTTCGGAAGATAAATTATGACTAGTGCGCCCAATCACGTTTAAGCAGCTGATTTCCTGATTAGACCATCCACTTGTTATAGTACTTTATTGCTTGCTAAACTCCCCATCTCGTTAGATTAGACAGCCAATGGGCCAATAACTTGCCAAACTAACGTGTTATTGGAGGGAGATTGCAATGTGAAACGCAGGTGGAATCGCATCATAGAAAAGTATGACACGCGATCTAACGTTTTTCTCGTCGACGGCGCTGGATTTCCTCTCGGGGCTCCGTATATTGTAGGAGTACTAGCAAGTAGCACAAGTTGCGGACCGTTCCTCTTGCTATTGCTGGGCGCTTGTTTTCCACGCCGGCTCGTCCATGTGTCGAGATACTCGTGGCAGCGACAGATCCCGTTGCCTGTTACTTCACGGACCGGTGCCTCTACCAAACCGCCGCTGTCCGCCGGGCCAGCCGATCATTACCACGAAGATTAATAGCTTAACCCGCCAGTATCTGGACACCTGGGTTGCTTACGCGGCGCGGCCTCCGCCCTCCTGCCGCCACCGCAACCTCGATCTCGCATGTCCACCTCGGTCGCCGTCGCACCGCGCGCGGCCGTGTGGACGCGGCGGGGCCGCGGGACACGGGCTGATGAAGGTTCATTCACGCGCTTTTTGAGCTGCCGCTCTCGTGACGTCCGCACGGATTGATCCCTCTGCCACCAACCTAACCAAAGCCGTGTGCCCAGTTCCCACCACGGAACTAATCACTCTTTTTCGATGAGATTGGCATGAATCGGGATTTGCAGATACCGTGCACCTGTGTGTCGGTATCACGGTGGCTGCAAGTGTCACAAAACGCATCGCCTGTTCTCACGGTTCACTAACCTTTCCCGTGACGGCGTGCACCGTGGCATCTAGCGTGTAAATAAGCTCGAAAAGGCGACCCGTACCCGCAGTCATCTAATGGTGATTCAACAAGTCTGGACAGCATCAACCAGTTGATGCGAGACCTCACGCGTGCTTTTGTGCAGCGTGGCCCTGCCAAACCCCACAAAAGATTGTTCACTCAGAGGGGGACCTGCGCCGGCTTCCGATGGCGACCAACAAGTGGAGAGCGTTTGGGCGCGAGAACCGGGAGGAGGAGGAGAAGGACAACGTGCGATGTGGTAGTTGCTGGTTGGTGGGCGGATGACATCACCGACGACCGCCGCACCTAACCTGCCGGCGCCGCGAGGCTCTTTGCCGTGCGCCCGCACACTTTCCACACAGCAGAGCGCCATTTCCGGGCCGCGGTTGCCTTCCAAGATGTCCCCGACGCCCCGGCGCTGTAACGGGGGAAAAAGCGACCGCATGTCCAGCCGAGGGTAGGTTCGATCTAATACTCCGGTTCCTGTAGGCGAGCGAGCTTTTCGGCAGGAATTAGGCGCCGCTGACGCTGCCCGCTTGGCGATGGCATGAACTAATCAGGGATGGAACTAATCGGAAATTTAAATGCTTCACGCAGCCAAACTGTGCTGATTTAGGCGTACGGTTGCTGGTTAGGCCTAGAAAGCTGGCCCGGGACGATGACGCTTCCGGGCTGCGGTCCTGTCATGGCAGAGCATCCATCGTGCTTGGAAAGTCATGTGTCCGATCTTGCCGTTCGTGTCTGATGGATCTCACCCTTGCCATGGAAGGATCTTATCAACGATCAAGTTGTATCCAGGGAGGAGTACTCCAATACACAGTTAGGAGTATAATACTCCACAAACATGCAAGTGGAATAGAGTAGAGCCGACGTCGACGCCTTTCCGAACAAAGTGATAGAGCTAAAGAAGCATCTTGTCAGCGGTTATAATTTCGTACACGCTCCACGCCTGAAATTCCCGATACAGGGACTGTTCCTTTCATGATAAATCAATCATTAAGATGGAACAAGGGATCGGTGCTTGGGGAAAAGTTCAAGTTGCGGTAGGAGATATTTGGAGGGGGGACGATAATGCTAATCCGTTTATCGCTTGATTGCCCTACTTGTCTGGGCAGCTTGGCCATACCCTCGCCATACCTACCGTTTTGTCCGAGCAGCGTCTGAGCTGTGGCCGGCCATAATGTGGCAGCGGCCTGTCAGGACATGTGACTTTGCTACACTTCCGATACACCCTGACAGCAGTATTCTTCGGTGATGATCTGATTGCCGGTGAGCAGAAGTACGTTTGTACTAGTAGTATTACTGAGAGTAACTTGATGGAGCTACTGTACGGTTTCAGACGAAGCACAGGTTAGAAACTGAAACCAGGATAATCGATGAAGTACTGATAGATGCAGTCAGCAAGTGATCAATTGCCGGCTGCTGCATTGAGCGGTACCCCTAAATGCCGAGCTGCAAACCAACAACGGCAGTAGCCGCATATGCGTTTCTACAAAGCTCATGATCAGCAGCACTTCTTTATCGCAAGGGGGGAGGGGAGTGTCCCAGAACAGTGACGCCACTGAAATAGTCAAAGGCTTCTCTTTTTTGAAGGCTGGCGTCAGAACAGCAGGAAGTCTGCTGCGTCACTGCCAGCTCGTAGGACGACTCCTGGCGCCAACGGGTGCAGCAACAATTGTGGGCTTTCTGCGACTTTTTCTCGCCCCCCACGTACGTCGGCCATCACTCTCCGACGCTTCTGTACGTAGTCCGAAGAAGTCGGCAACCTGTCCCATGTAAACGTCGTTTTAATTTACCGGATGCAACCAATGAGGTTACATCCATCTCATCCTAACCAATTCAAGCCAGCCGCCGGCAGCGCCACGGATTATCGGGACGGTGATAGGCCTCGAACACCAACAGGCAACAGCTTAACTGTTGCTAAGGCTGCTAACTCATTTTATCTTACAGTAGCGGCTGCTAACTCGAGACGCGGAAGTCGTCGCGCACCGGCCGATTCGCCGTTGCCACGGTCAGATTCGCGTAAACCGCGTCGGCCGGAGCTTCATCAGTTAATGCTAATCCCGCGAGTCGGGATTAGTAGAAAATGTCGTGCAGGTTCGGTTTTGTTCCAGAGCGGGGCACGGCTCGCCTTGACTTTTTACTCCGCGATGTTTGTTTAGGGCCCTTTAATTTCCATGTTTGTGCACCGGGTCGCCGGCACCTTTGTTGACTTCGGAGGGCCTCTGTCTCCTGCTGGCGCTGCGACCCCGGAAGATGCTCTGAAATGTTGACGTGAGATCTGGAGCTTATTACGGAGTACTACTACGGTACTACCTCGCCAAACACGACGGCTCTCTTTTTCTTTTTTCTTTTAAGAACACTACGGCTCTTTTGAGCTCACCAGTACCCTACTATTGGTGCTCCGTCGGTCAGACGTTGGGCACCCCTTTTCGTCATTCCAAGCTTCTTCTGGGTATTGAGTTGACTCTAATTGTCTCGTGTAAAACATATTTCTTCGTTTTAGAATTCGGCGCTCGTGGGCCGTGAAAGGCTGGAAGCTATAGAGTCCAGTGCCATGCAGCAGAATTACAAAGGAAAGGGGCCGGCCCAAGTGATGTGTATTCAGTGGACACAAGCTGTCGGCTCCGGGGCCGGCCCAGAGACAAAGTGATGTTATTGGGCTACGCCCACAATGGGAGCTCAGCAGGTCTGGATTCTGGACTCTAGTCACAGGTTTACTGGACCTGTATATCCATGGCCCAGATTGCCACCCACGTATTTCGTTTTTAGAAAAAGAAAAATAAAATCAATTTTCCAGCCTTGATCGGTCGGTGCACATAGGAGTACTTGACAAGCTACTGTTGAATGTTATGGCTAAAATACTAGCCATGGGCAGCGGGAATCTTCATTATTGTGATCTCAAACACACAACACCCAACCAAAGTTTTCTGTCGTTCTGCTTTTATTAGCGTTCTTCTCTGCCTGGTAGGAGTAACAACCTGCCACGGAAAACAACGAACGGCAACCATTGCAGTTTGGTTCGAACTGCTACAGATGCTCCGGGTCAAGTGTATTGTCCAGCTCCCATGATATGTTTTGTCCTCAACGAACACACTACCCTATCAAACGAAGGAACAGAAAATAAACCAAAGTCAGATCGAGCGACACATTCGACACGGTGCCATGCTGGAGGAGGATGGTACCATCCTGCCGGTGATGGCCGTTGGCCGACGGCACGTCGCCGCTGGACGACACAAGCCTCCTCCATACGTTTTGGGCTCCACGTCTGCCAGATTCGTTCCCAGTCTGTGGGCTGCTGGCGCCTCTGCATCGTGGAGGCCACAACTTCAGTTTGTGCCTCCGTCTACCCAGCGACAGATCGACCTGCGTGCGTTGGTACTGCCAAACTCCTATTCCTAGGTTAAACAAAAAAAAATGCGCGAGCTGTACGCATCCTCACTAACCCCCGGCTAAACTCAATCCTAATCATGTTCTAAAAAAATCAACCGTAATCGTTGCAATCGACCGTCTTCAAAATCCTATTCCAGCTCCGAGGGTCCACCGTCCCGTCGTTGCATGCCTGGATCAATCATTGTTGCTTCGTTTCGCTTTGTTATTTGTCGGGACCTAACCCCGAAATTCCCGTTCCCTTCCGTCGCAGGCTTCTGGATGCCCACCGCGGACCTAAACACATGCAGATAAGCACGGAGTGATTGCCGGGGTTGTACGATGAGAGCAGTTTTCCGGGAGTGACCTCATGTCGATGGGGACGTATTTGGTGGCGTGATTAGTTTGCTAATTAGGTGAGGCTGCCGGTACCTATCCAACTTGCCCTCGTAGTTGAATTGAACGAGGCACGGAGCGGAACGCATGCATACGTGACAGGGTTCTAGACATGATGGTGTCTCGCTGTCAGCCAGCAGATGGATGGCTGCGGAGATCGGTTTGCAGGGTGCGTGACTGCGTGGTGCTCCTGTTCCTGGAATCCACGACGACGACGCAATTCAGCTGTTCTTCGCCTTGGCCCCTGATAGGCTGTGGCTGTGGCTGTCATGCTGGTTCTGCTTTGTTTAGTGCTGCGTTGTCAAAGGTTCTACTGCTACCAACAATATTCCCCTCCCGGGCCTCCCCGTCCGTTGTGCTGTGCCGTCGACATTCTTCTCTGAATATCTGTCCCGGATACGCTAGCTCCTGATTTCTTTTCCGTGACGTTTGATACGGAACAAAGGCCTGATTATCCTGACACAAGCGCAAGATTGTTATAAATATTAGAGTAATCGTAGGACACCAGGATCCAGCATTGATCCACCTGCCCTGTAGAAAATGACAGCGCATGTCTCGGCAAACAGCATGGCATTGGATTCTCATCTCATGTGGTTAACTATGCTGCAGCTTTTTTTCTAAAAAAAAAAAAAACTGGGCTGCAGTTTCCTTTCCTGTTGGAGAAAGAAACACCGAGGAAGCGTATGAATTTCACAAAAACTGTATAGAAGGAAACTAATTCAATTTCAAAAAAAAAAACACAGGAAACGATCTGTTCCAAAGAGGCGAGCCCTGAGATAGGCAATGAGTAGCTAGCTGCCAATCGGGCTTGTAGCAGTCACCTTCCTGATGAATTTGTTTTTACTGAACGGGACCAGTCGTGTTCGTCGCCCGTGACGTATTGCTAGACTTCGATCCCGGCGACGCTGATGAGCTATGCTCCAGCAACAATACGAGCCAACCCGGACTCGTTGCTCATTGGTTGCACCGAGTCATAACGATGACGTGGTAAAAACAAAAGTCGTAACGATCGATCTGTACGGATCAATATCCAAGCGAACACGAGGCGAGAAGCAAGACCAGGCCGTGCAGGTGCAGCTTGCCTGTACGCCGGCTGCTGCATTTTTCTAATCCCGGCTTCGTAAGTCAGCAATAGCAGCGACGGAGGAAACCTGATGCCCAGAGTTAAAAAAATAAATACTGTCGTCTTATCCGGACACCTGTTTCGAAGCGGAGATCTTACTACCGGCTGACTACAAAAAGCTGTCCGTAACAAAACAACCGTGCCATTATAGAATTGTCACGGAGTTTGTGATGCCCGGCCGGGACAACCATTAGGGTAAATGACAGGATTAACTCTAGTACTCGTACTCAGTAAACTCATTACCGCCAAAACCAGCACATAGGGAGCTGGGAGCACATATCAGGCCCATTCATGTCCCTTTGTTTATTTTTGGGAAAAAGTAAAATTTAGTACTGTAGAATTAATGGAGCTATCTGTGTTGCTCCATTACCTAAAGAAAAATGTCCTGTATTTTGAATCTGTTTTTTCTTTATTTTCATTTTCTTTTGCTTTCCTTTATTTTAATTTTGTGCATTGGAACTTCATATTTGTTTTTATGAAAAATTTGATGTGCTCGAAAACGAGGTGTAACATTTGAAAAAGATCCTGGAAAAACCATACAGTACGTGCCAAGCCGCCGTCCGTTTCGTTTTACTACCGGCCGAAGAAGTCAAAGGATTCAAAAGAGGAAAAACACTCGTTAAACCGCCATTAGTCAGGATACTAATCCGCCGCACGGGCGCGGGGCCCGTCGTCCTCCGCCTTCGTTCGTTCCCCCTCCCCTGGTTTGGTTCTCTTCCAGCCACCAGCCTCCCACGGCAAGAGCTCAGCAAAGCTGGCCGCATTCTGACAGCTCAGCTAGGCGGCTCCCTCCTCCCCTCCCGAGCTAGCTTGCACCCCCTATATCTGTCCCGTCCCGTCCCCCAAACCCTAACCCCACCCCAGGACGACATCCATTCTCTCTCTCTCTCTCTCTCTCTCTCTCCTGCGCCCAGGCTCGAGACCGTTCCGAGAGATGGCACAGGAGCCGCAGCCAGAGGCGGCCGCCGCCCCCGCGCCCGCCGCGGCTGAGGCTGTCTTGACCGAGGCGGCGCCAGCGCCGGCGGAGAAAAAGGTGGAGGTGCCCGCTCTGGCGGAGACCGAGGCGGAGAAGAAGGCTGATGAGGCGGCGGTGGCCGCCGCCGACAAGGGCACCGGGTCGTTCAAGGAGGAGAGCAACCTGGTGGCCGACCTGCACGACCCGGAGAAGAAGGCGCTCGACGAGTTCAAGCAATTGATCGCCGCCGCGCTCGCCAACGGCGAGTTCAAGCTGCCTCCCCCTCCTCCGCCGCCGAAGCCCAAGGATGAACCCGCTGCCGGGGATACCAAGGCGGAGGAGCCGTCCAAGGAGGAAGCCAAGACCGAGGAGCCGCCCAAGGAGGAGGCCAAGACCGAGGAGACGCCCAAGGAGGAGGCCAAGACAGAGGAAACGCCCAAGGAGGAGACCAAGACCGACGAGCCATCCAAGGAGGTGGCCAAGACCGAGGAGCCAGCTCTGGCCGAGGCGGCAGCCGAGCAGGTCAAAGCCGAGCCAGTGACTGAGGTGGCCGAACCGGAACCCGTGGAGAAGACCGTCGTGGTCAGCGAGGGAGAGAGCGCCACCAAGACGGTCGAGGAAACCGTCGTGCCGGCCGCGGCGGAAGTAGAGGCGCAGCAGGCTGCCGAGCCTGAACCCGTGCTGATCTGGGGCGTGCCGCTGGTGGGCGACGACGAGCGCACGGACACGGTGCTTCTCAAGTTCCTGCGCGCGCGGGAGTTCAAGGTGAAGGAGGCGATGGCGATGCTCAAGTCCGCGGTGCTGTGGCGCATGCGCTTCGGCATCGACGCGCTCCTTGAAGCTGACCTCGGCCTGCCGGAGCTGGACAAGGTGGTGTTCTACCGCGGCGCTGACAAAGAGGGACACCCAGTGTGCTACAACGTCTATGGCGAGTTCCAGGACAAGGATCTCTACGAGAAGGCGTTTGGCGACGAGGAGAAGCGCGAGCGTTTTCTCAAGTGGCGCATCCAGCTGCTGGAGCGCGGCATACTGTCGAAGCTGGATTTCGCACCCAGCGGCGTCTGCTCCATGGTGCAGGTCACTGACCTGAAGAACTCGCCGCCCATGCTCGGCAAGCACCGCGCAGTCACCCGCCAGGCCCTCGCCCTTTTTCAAGACAACTACCCCGAATTCATCTCCAAGAAGGTAATACTCCTATTAGCTCTCAACGTCAATTGAAACTAGAATTTGAAGTTGCTGCCATTACGAATTTACAATATAGTAGGAGTAGTAGTATGCCATAGTGTGATTCAGAAATTTTGTTTGTGAATGTGAGAGATTCCGTTTTAGCGCTATTCCAGTTCAACGTTGGGAGTGAATGATTTAGCCAAAACTGATTCATCGGGTCCTGTGATAAAGGTGGACCTTTAGCCTGTCGTGGACTTTTTTACTCTGATCTGTTTGGTTTGAGTTGACCGTTGTCTTTTGGTGTATGCTTTAGTAATCATAGCTTTTCATGTGGTTGATATTTCGTCATAATTAAACATGGATAACTTAAGGAGTATACTAACTAACATTGCGTGAAGGATGAAGATTTGAAGTCAACTACATTTTGAAAGCTAATTCAAATGTGGAATGGAATCGTAATTCATGGCTTACCTTGCACAGGTGTTCATCAATGTGCCATGGTGGTATCTCGCTGCCAACAAGATGATGAGCCCATTCCTTACACAGCGCACCAGGAGCAAGTTTGTGTTTGCTAGCCCAACCAAGTCGGCAGAGACCCTGTTCAGGTTTGGCATGAAAAATTTCTCGATAAATGATAATTGCTTGTTACTTGAGTATTTGATCTTCCATGTATGTTTCTAAGTTACGCTTCATCTTTTCCAACAAAATTTCAGATACATTGCACCTGAGCAAGTGCCTTTTCAATTTGGCGGCCTTTTCAAGGAGGATGATCCTGAGTTCAACACCTCTGATGCAGTCACTGAACTCACCATCAAAGCCTCATCCAAAGAAACCATCGAGATTCCAGCCACTGAGGTTGGTTATCCCTTATCCACACCTTTCATTCCTTAATGCGAACCTTCCAGTAGTACCTGCCTACATTATTGATTCAATCTGCTTACAAATGTGTTATGCCTGTAGAACTCCACAATCGTATGGGAACTCCGGGTGCTTGGCTGGGACGTGAGCTACGGTGCGGAGTTCACCCCCGACGCTGATGGCGGATACACTGTCATCGTTCAGAAAACCAGGAAGGTGCCTACGAACGAGGAACCAATCATTAAGGGCACCTTCAAGGTTGGCGAGCCCGGCAAGCTTGTGCTAACTATCAACAACCCTGCATCCAAGAAGAAGAAGCTCCTTTACAGATCGAAGGTGAAGAGCACCAGCGAATGAGTTTGAAGGTTGCAGCCACCTGTGTCCTGCTGTTCATCGTCAACAAGCAATATGAGTTTGAAGGTTGCAGCCACCTGTGTCCTGCTGTTCATCGTCAACAAACAATATGAGTTTGAAGGTTGCAGCCACCTGTGTCCAGCTGATAGAATAGAGAATGCTTTTGATTTTGGTTCGTTAATTTGTTGGGTTTTGGTTTTACATTCGATATTTGTGTTGAATTAAGCCAAAGTGAGCTCGTTTTTGTGATAGTAATTGGGAGGAGTGCGGTGGTAATGACATTGTTATGGATGGTTGTTGAGGACGGGGGAGAAAACGGTGGGAAGGACTGAGTAATATCTGCCCCTCTGTATATCTGTTTGTACATCGCATATCTGGATCCTTATTGGATGTTAAATTTAGAAGCTCGTTTTTGTGATAGTAATTGGGAGGAGTGGGGTGGTAATGACATTGTTATGGATGGTTGTTGAGGGCGGGGGAGAAAACGGTGGGAAGGACTGAGTAATATCTGCCCCTCTGTATATCTGTTTGTACATCGCATATCTGGATCCTTATTGGATGTTAAATTTAGAAGTACCAGCCATCATTATTCAATCCACATGTTACCTGTATATTCCTCTGTTCGTTACCAGTTCATGTCCTCCGTTCTCTATACTACGAGGATGCTGTGTGCTTCTCATTGATGACAGGGTCCGTCTCTTGTTTCACCCTCAATTCGCCCACAGAGGCCTGGGAATTACTAGTACAGTACTATTAGGCAGCTGTTTCCTACTTAGTGACTGACAGCGCTTCATTTCTCATTAGGGAAAGGATGATTAAAGCAAGACATGTTTCAATCTCCCTTGTCACAGCCTCTCACCAACCTAGGCAGGGCAGCCTTCGAAAGACGAAGCAGCAAAAGGCCAAGGCCGCGGGCCAAACAGGAAAAGGTTGACGGGGGCATGTGCGCAGCGTCTATGCCGCTAATGATGAGCTTAAGCTAAGCGTGGGTCGGAGAACATCCACAGGAGTTGCGTGCCGCCCGTAGCCATCCTGTTCCTCGAAGGAAAGCAAACAAAGGTGGCGGGAAAAAAAAAAAGCGCGGCCGCAATAGCTGGAGCAAACGAATAAAGAAGGCCAGAGAACGCTGCTCCTGCGCGGCATTTGCAAGGTGCAAGTGTGCAAGTTGCAACCCCGTCAGGTACAGAAGAAGTGCTCATGTCCAGCTTGGATGGATGGCCATGTGCTCTGCGCGTCGCCGCTTTTTAATGGCCGAATCGAGAGAGCTTCCGTTCTGTCTGGGCGCCAACGATACCTGCGTCGGGAGCAGACAGGGATGGATGGTTTCATGATTAGCGGCGTGGACACGCACCGCTGTCATGTTTGACGTTTGCGCGCTCGTTTATTACTAGGAACGCCGGACGTGTCTGCGGCCCCCCGGTGGCCCAGTTCTAGTTCGAGTATATGGTGTCTCGATCGGGAAACTCTCCAGTCGAATCGCTTCAATGCTTGGTTGTTTGCAGTTTCTTTTCTGAACCAGCATGAGCTTCGAGCCACATGTTTTGGTCGATCGTTTAGAATGGTGAACTAGAGCAATCTTCGGCTTGGGAATCAACCAAGGAAGGACCTGTCCCCAATTTTGGCCGCGTACTGTATATGTGGCGGAGACGGAGCTCTGCTCCTAAACTGAAACGGCGGCACGGACGCGATTGTGAAATGGGTGCCCATGCTCGGATTCCGGAACGGCCCTAATATTCTAAGACCCCGTGATAGATCGTGGTGACGGGCCCATGAGCATATACTAGAATTTTACTCCAAAAATTATTACGGTAAATTCTTTATTAGTCAACTAAAAAATTTGTAGTTATTCATCGATCACTCAAAATTTTGAATTTTTTTAATCAACCATTAATGTTTATTTTCTTTTTTTATTCGTCACTTTTATACATTTGAAGATTTAAAAAAGATCTTTTTACTCTTCTTTCAATTTTTTCTAAATTTTATCATTACACTAAAATCTTTTTACTCATTTTAGTGGATGTTATTTGATTTTGGGGCATCTAAAATTTCTCAAAAAGTTTTTTTTACTTATAATTCAAATTCAAATTTAAATTTTAAAATTTGATCTGAACCATTTTATTTTCTTTTAAGGTTGTGGGTCATAATGTGAATTTGAGATAAAATTGATTACTATAACATTCACTAAAATGGGTAATGAGAAAACTTAAGAAAAAAGTGATTGAAGGGCAAACAAGTCTTTTTCTAAGCCTCTAAATGTATAAAAATGGCGAATAAGGAAAAGAAGTCAATTTTAGGGGTTGATAAGAAAATTCAAAATTTTAAGTGGCTAATAAGAAATCAAAAGTTTTTTCGATGGCTAATAAGGAATTGCCTCAAATTATTATTAGGGCCCGTTTGGATCTTTAGAATTGAATTCATTTTAAGAATTACAATTTAGACATAGATTAACTAAGCTAATATACTTGTATATAGAATATATATACTTGTATTTCTATTGTAGAGAAGTGAGTTAAAAAGTGTGTTATAAGTTGAGAAATAGAATTATACCATAATAATCTATAATAATAATCTATAGAATTTATTTTTATCTCTTATCCTATAAATTTAAAATAAACTTATTTGTGAGCTTGAAAAATTTATGAAATATTAAATTTCAAGCTAAATGACTTAATTTTTTATGTAGATTTTAATTCATCCAAAATAAAAAAAATCCAAACGGCCCCTTATAGTCGCAATACTGCTAGAATACTTATTTGCATGGACCCCTTATAGTCGCAATACTGCTAGAACACTATTTGCATGAGGAGCCTAACCCTCTCAAGAAAAACAGCGACACATACGGCTGGGTAAGTAGAGGAATACTCCAGTATAGGCCTGAAGCTGGCCTCCCCGTGACGGACCACCTCCTCCACAGGCCTCGGTGTATGGACCGGTAACTACCAAAAACATAATGAAATAGAAAAATGGCCCACGGCCCAAACAACTGTTCGCCCTTCTTCCTCGTGCGTCCGAATCCAGCCTCGAACTCCAAAGCTCGATCCAGCACGTCGCCTGATCCCCGGATTCCCCGCTGAGAATCTAAACAAACTTCCGTTCTGTAGCAGCCTCCGAAAGACTCGGGCTCCATACATCCTCCGACTCGGAAGCCGCATGTTCTCATCTCATCTCATCAGCTTTAAAAGCACGACCCAACACCCCTCAAGAGGCTCATCATAAACAGCACTCAAAATCTCGCATACCCGCGACACACAAGTTCCCCATAGACGAGAAGAGCTGGTTCGTTCGTTCCGCCGTCCGCGACACACGAGCTTGACATGGGGCGCAACCCGGCGACATGGCTTCTCGCCGCTGCCGTCATCGGCTTAGCGCTTCTCATCCCGTGCTGCACCGCCGCGCAGATAAAGACCACGGACACAAGGTGGGACTTCCACCTCCCGCTGCCCAACGGTGTGACGGGGGCAGAGAGTCTAGCGTTCGACGGCAAGGGCGAGGGTCCGTACGCCGGAGTCTCGGACGGCCGCGTCCTCAAGTGGGGCGGCAGCGCGGTTGGGTGGACCACTTTCGCGTATAGCTCGAACTATCGCAAGATCCCTCTGTGCACGGCGTCTGTGGTGCCGTCGGAGCAAACGGAGGCTATCTGTGGCCGTCCGTTGGGTCTACAGTTTCACGTCAAGACCGGTGATCTCTACATTGCTGATGCATACATGGGGCTCATGAGGGTCGGCCCCGACGGCGGTGAGGCGGAGATGGTCGCGGCCGCCGCGGACGGCGTCTCGTTCCACTTCGTCAATGGGTTGGATGTCGACCAAACCACCGGGGACGTGTACTTTACAGACAGTTCCACGACATACCCGAGGCGATTTAACACCGAGATCATGATGAATGCGGATGCTACAGGGAGGTTGCTCAAGTACGACGCCGCGACGAAGAAAGTCATCGTGCTCAAGGGAGACCTGCCGTACCCGAACGGTGTGGCGGTCAGCAAAGATGGCACGTACGTTGTCGTTGCACACACCGTGCCCTGCCAGGTATTCAAGTTCTACATCCGCGGCGAGAAGGCCGGGCGCTACGAGCTCCTCACCGACCTGCCTGGGTACCCGGACAATGTGAGGCGCGACGGGCACGGTGGCTTTTGGGTCGCACTCAACCAGGAGAAGCAGCGGTTCGACGCGACGCCGGCGAAGGCTCCCGTTAAGCACCTCGTTGGTGTTCGCCTGAACAGCGACGGGGTGGAGGTCGAGGAGTTAACAGCAGCAAAAGGCGTCACATTGAGTGATGTCTCTGAAAGCAACGGGAAGTTGTGGTTAGGCTCCGTGGAGCTTGAGTACATAGGTCTCATTGCTTGAGCTGGGACAACTTTAGTTATTGTAATTACTACTAAGTATGTCAGTAGATTCATATTAGTGTAGGTTGGTGTCGTTGCAAATAAAGCGTTGGTGCTGCTTTTATGTAACTACCGAGGAAATTTCATTATAATTTTTACTGTCTTCAATAATCTGGCATGCGTGTGTTATTACCCCTTACTTTATTTGCGCGAGAATAATCAGAGTGATACTGAACTGTTATGTTAAAGGAAGGCCGTTAAATCAGTGTATTACTAAAGCTAAGCATAGAAGCACTTTCAATAGGGAAAACTAATTTCAGCTACAACTATAGGCCAAGTAGATCAAAGGAAGGCCAGAAGCGCCCTCTGATCTCCCTCGTGCACTAGTGTTATTTGTACATGTTGATCCGTGCGCGAGAACACATTGGCTCAACATTGATGCAATCGAAAAAAATTTCATCCATCTACGTCTTTTGGTAGGAAAAACTCTGAAATATTATATAGGTGTTCACTTAAACGTTGACAGGCCACTTTCCCAGCCATTGAGTATAGATGCGTTTCACATCCATTGATAATAATTTTACGTCACAAACATACAAAACTTCAGACCTGATGCTTCGTTCACCTGATACAAGTACACGCACCATCCATACCCTTTGAAGCATATGTTGTATGTTGCTTGTGCCTCTGGCTAATGCAGAACATACCCATGAAACAAAGCCTTCCAAATCCAAGTTTATATTTTCAACAAGGTTGAGCTTAGTCAGAATAATACATTTCATACTACCACGATGAACACTATAGTTTGAAGGAAATAGTATGCCAAATGTTTTCAACAATTAGCTTCTTCGACAATCGTACATCCTTATTTCATATTGAGTGGCACACAGTTTCTGAGGAAGAAACCCAGCTTGTACAACATTCTGATTATACCATTCATGTAGCTTCAGCATTGTCAAACTCTAAGGATGAAGTCAGATAGAACAGTAGTGTCGTTGGATGTGTTCCTTGTGGATAACCATCGATCATCAAGCTGGATATTTATATCACTGCGGAGGAGAAAAGAATGAGGTCAGTAGTTACTTTTAGGTTTCCAAGCAGCAACACTACAAAAGATATCATAAACATACTTCCATTGCTACATTCTCTGTGGACTACTTCTTGACCGCAAACTATAGGCTATCTACATATTTCAGTACTACTGAATAAAACAGTTGGCCATCTAAAATGATGCATATCTGGTACATAAAAAATGACGTTTTGCACCCCTTTCACTATCACCGATAAATGAAAATTTCATACCTCTTCAGATAAAGAACTTTGTAATTTCTCCGCAAGTAATCTGCATGTGCAGTAAGAGCATCCTGGGCATAATTCTTTCCTACAGTCCTAGCAGCAGCTGTGTTGAGCAATTTTTCTAAAGAACCATGTTTTTGCAATAGTTTCACAGCAGTCTTCCGACCAAAGGCCGGAACTAAGTGCTGGATTCCAGGAACACCATCTGCTTCATCACCTATAAAGCACCCTGTGCAGCATAACTTCCAATTCATCAGTTAATTTGAAAAAAAAAGGAGCAAAGGATAGAACAAAAATGCACGAGTAATTCGCAGAGTAATGCCAAATAAAATGTACTCACTGAGGCTTAAATCCACAGTTGGGTCACATTTGTATTGTGCGATGTAATGCCTTAAAGTATAAAATGACCACCGACCAATCTCAGATGGGCATTACTAACTGAACATCCTCAGATATCAGCTGCTTGAAGTCTTTTCTGGAGAGGCGATGACAACTCTGAAACTCTTCTGTAAAACCTGCTGTGTCGAGGTAGCCACCACATCATCTGCCTCATACCCATCCACTCTGACGACCTGAGTTTGCAGTTTGAACATTATCAGACTATAGAATTTGACCATAAAAAAAGGTCATTTAGTAGTATTAGAGATTTGTGTAGATTCACTGACCGGAAAATTGCACTCACGGAGCACGTCAACGACGCGCGTGTCAGCGCCGGTGCCGACGCCGCGAGTCCTGTGCGCCTTGTACGATGGCAACAGCCGCCTCCGGTACTCATTCCCTCCCTCTCCGTCCAAAACCTAAGACAAAAGAGTGAACTTCAGAAATCACGTAAAGATGATTCCTACTTTGCCAAAGAGAGTATGGCTGTCTGGGTGGGAGTCCTCACGGCGATGACGGGGTCGCGGAGGCTGACGTATGAGAAGAAGAGCGCGAGCCAGCGCGCGAAGGCGCTAAGGCTCCGTTGGGATCCACGGAAACAGAGCTGGTTCACGTCCAGGAAGAACACCCGGGGCTTGCTTGGCTTCGACGAGATGCCGTCTCTGCTCGCCAGGTACTCGCGGGAATGCAGTGGCGTACCTAACATTTTACGAAGGTAAATTTTTTTTTCAGCTGTACGGAGGAAGACGACAGCAAATATAATATCAGTATGAGTCATTAAAAGCTAAAAAAAATTGAGCAAACTACATAGCACTTGTACTTTTTATTCGAGTTTACCGAAGAACCACCCTATACTATCGAACTTTAGTTTAGTTTTCTATGTAAAAAAATCTAACTCGTAAATGTATCGTAAGCTCAAACTCGTGAGAGATATTTCAAGAAAAACATCAAATATTCTATCAGTACAGACTGAAAGTTCTATTTTTTATCAAGTATTCTGCCATTCAAAATTAAATGTTTCATGTATTTTGTTTGAAAATTTCGATAAAACTAAAATTTGATTTCAAAATCACGACAGAGCAACAACATTAGAATGAAAAAGTTATTAAGTAAAATGACTAATAAATATCTAAACCGAGCACATAAACATTAATTTAGATATTTAACTGAAAATAACAGTTTAACATAGACCTATATCAATATCTAAAATTTAATTATTGCTATTTTTATCGAATCTGATACACATATATAACGATATTTTGAAATTATCTATGTATATTTACTATTTAAATATTTGTTAAAATTAAAATTTTAACTGACATATGTATTAAAACTAATTTAAACTATAAAAGTTTTAAGTATGTCGCGGCATAAATATCGGGACCACCGGCTGGGTACGCCAGTGCGGGAATGCCTGGCGTGCTAGAGACAGCCGAGGGAGAAGTAGAGGGCGAGGAGGATGCTGAATTCGCTGCAAGGCGGAAAGAACGTGATCTGCCGAACGCCGCTGCCCCTGTGGCGATGACCGGAGCTGGTGGTCACGAGGCCGCCATGCCGACGGCGGGGAGTGGCAGTGACGCTGGCATTAGCAAGGCGTTTGGTGACTTTGGTCAGAAGCGGGAAACGGCGAGCGAGTTGTTGATAACGGAGCCGAGCGAAATTGAGACGGGATTCTAATGGGCTTCTGTGGAAGCCCGTATTGTGATGGATCAGAAGCCTATTGTTTTTATGGGCTATAAAATTTTAGACTGCATTATTTGTTGGTTAAAACTTATTTTATCCATTTTACCAAACCAACGGTTTATCTTATAATCTAATCAAACTTTGTGAGGAGCGTGCTTAGCATGAAGGGCTGCCAATTGTCATCCCGTGACAAAGGACTGGATGCAGAGTAATGGAGATGCTAATTCATGATGCGGTGGCACACGTCTTCAGCAAAAGCAACATGATTGATTGCTTCTTTCTGAAACGGTTAGACTGAACGGCCTGTTTTTTTTTTAGAACAATTCACTAGGGCTTTCTGAAATGATTGATGCTGTGTTTTCTGAAACCGAGGTTTTCACTTAGCAGATCCATCATTAACACGTGGTTTCAGTACCTGCTACAAACTGTGTAAAAGCGTAGAATGAAATATTTTCATTCATTCAGCTGGCAAATGCTTATGTATGCACACTCGTTGCGTCACAGAAATGACAGGATTACAGGTAGTGTGCTGCCTGCATCGATGTTCAAAATCAGTGTAGGGATAAGAAAATTATAACCAGGACCAACATGTAACAGAAATATGGTGTGAAAGAATGCTCAAATACAATCAGGTATGATCACAGTATAAGGGGAACTATCAACTGCATGTGATTCTACTAGAGTGAACCCATCCCTTGCTGACATGGCATCCTTTAATTAGCCTTTTCAACCGTTAACAGAGTTTGGTTGCATATATCAACAAACTGATGTGCTCATTTGTATCAAAGAAAGTCATGCCCTGCTGCCTGCTGGCATGAACATGCTGGACCCCCGGCTCCGGCTGCAAGATATTCAGGGTAAAAAGTCTAGAAAATGGACTCTTCTCATTTTTCTGGCCGTCGGCGTTTGAGTCAAGAATCAGGACATGGTCTTGGGACATCGGCCCCTGTGCCACAGATTCATTGAACCTGGCCTAGATTTTGTGGTCTGGCTGAACTCTCATTCCATTGTCTAATGCTTTACTTACAGGTCTCTTTCCTTGTTTCTTGGGCAAGGAGTTATTGATGTTATCGCTAGTACCACATCACTACCGGTGAGCTAAGATTTAAGCTCATATCGTGAAGGCATAAAATGTGCTGGCCTCATGTTGTTGTAGAAATTAAAAGAATGGGATGTCTGTACCTGCTTCCCCAGACGCTGGAAGATAAACAAGTTTGAATAAGCTATCAGCGAAGTTGGACAGTTATCTAGGCTGTAAACTGTAAAGAAGCAATATCTTTGCAGCCTCTTCATAGCAATGCAAATTGTCTGTCAACATGAAGGTTAGGATGCGATTCAATGAACCTGGACGTTCTGAACCTGATTACATTACATGGGATGGTCCAGGTCAAATGCCAAGCCATCGAGATCAAATTTCGTTAACTTTATCCAATGGATCCAAAGCTCAAAAGTATTTTTTTTAACATATGCACGTCGTCCGTCGAGATCCAAGTTGATACAGTCGGATTCGCATGCGCTATTGCACCAACGTAAGCACGTCCGTCGCTACTCATTTCGAGCATTAAAAAATTGGCGCTTTTATTTGTTTAGGAGGAGCTGGCGCTTTTGGTCCTTTACGTGTACAACACGTTGGACCGATACCGCCTCATCGGACGACAGAAAATACGCTGTCAACTCGGCCCATCACACCGGCGGACCGTCTGACCTGCATAAACATAAGACGGACAAGGAGCTCAACGAACCGGGTCACAAGCAACTACGACGGGCCGGCCCAGCAGCCTGGCGCGTCGCGGGCCGATGCCAGCCACATCCACGGACCCACTGCTTCCGACCGGTTACCCGTCCAGGTTCGTCCTCCCGATTCCTTAACCCCCCAACCACATCTCACAGGAGCAAACACGGCCACGCCACCGAGCAGGCGAGCACCAACCCTCTCCGCCTTCCCTTCCCCTTCCTTCGTCAATAGGAGCTCGGCCGCGTCATCCCATCCATTCCATTCCCCTCCTTCCCCAAATTCCAACGCCTCGTCTCGTGCTTTCCGAATCACAAACCCACGCCCCCCAACTGATCCCCCTGTCATCTCATGGTTTTCTCCGCCGCCGCGTCGCCTCTCGTTGCCGCCGCCGATCGCATCCGCTGCTGCTGCTGTCGCGTTGATTGTTGTTGTTGCTCTTGCTGCTGTTGACGCCGCCCGCCGTAGCTAGCTAGCGCTTGTGATTTCGCTCGGATCGGTGGGGTAGTTGGAACTTGGAAGGCATGGATCTGTCTCGGCCGGAATCATCGGACCTCTCGCTCGGCCTTCACTCGCACGGCCTCCCCCACGCCCACGCCCGCGTGCACGCCGTCGCCACGCCGCTGCGGCTGTTCGACGACTCGGACGACGTGGAGTCGGAGGGCGTCGGCTGCCGGGAGGCTGAGGGGGACAGGGATGAGGAGGATGGGGGCGACCAACACTTCTCCCTCCTTGGCCACGCGCTCTGTGTCAAGCGCCCGCACCGTGCGGTCAACGGCGGGGGCTGTGGCGGAGGGGAGGCGTCCTCCTGCTCATCGTCGTCCGCGGCGCTGCGCCCTGCTAAGCGGCAGGCGACGGGGGAGTGTGGCGGAGCGGATCTGGAGGCCCGCCGCGCCGCGGTCCGCGCCTGGGGCAACCAGCCCCTGGCGGAGGCCGACCCCGACGTGCACGCGCTGATGGAGCTCGAGTTGGACCGCCAGGTGCGTGGCATCGAGCTGATCGCGTCGGAGAACTTCGCCTGCCGCGCGGTGCTCGACGCGCTCGGCAGCCACCTCACCAACAAGTACTCCGAGGGCCACCCAGGTGCTCGATACTACGGCGGGAACCAGCACATCGACGCCATCGAGAGGCTCTGCCACGAGCGCGCCCTCGCTGCATTCAGCCTCGACCCTGCCTGCTGGGGCGTCAACGCGCAGCCCTACTCTTGCACGTCCGCAAACTTGGCTGTCTACACGGGACTTCTTCAACCCAAGGACCGCATCATGGGGCTGGAACCGCCGTCAGGTGGACATGTTAGCCACGGGTACTATACACCCAGTGGTAAGAAAGTGTCAGGCGCCTCTATTTTCTTCGAGAGCTTATCATACAAGGTGAATCCACAAACTGGGTATATCGATTATGACAAGCTTGAGGAGCGGGCAATGGATTTCCATCCCAAAATCCTCATCTGCGGCGGAAGCTCGTACCCCAGGGAATGGGACTTTGCTCGCATGAGGTTGATTGCTGATAAGTGCGGTGCAGTGCTTATGTGTGACATGGCACATATCAGCGGGCTTGTTGCGGCAAAGGTACATGACCACTGCTCATGCATTTTCGTTTATTCTTATGTTTGAGTTTAATTGTATCCTGTATAACAGTGCACAAAAGTATACCTCTTATTGTTTTATGTTAGTGCTGATTGCTTGTAAGTAATTGTGAATACTATTAGTAAAGAACTTAGTAGATCCTAGTGGATGCTTGCTGTCCTTGAAAGACACTACAAAGGATTCTGGCTTTAACAGTGTCTAGTCTAGCTTGTCCTTTTAATGCTGCAGACAAAAGTTAGAATTGTAGGAATAGCTGTTATCTGAGCAAGTTAATTTACATTACAGAAGAATGGAAACCTAGATTATATTATGTTGACGCGGCAAAGTTGGAATTGGAGCAAATCCTTCATCTCATTCGATTTTTTTCCATAAGGTTTCTTTAATGTATGGAAGTAACTCAGTCTAGGGTATAGGGTGCCTTTTAACAGAGAATCAGAGATGTGAAATTTAACCACAGGCCCAACCGCCCAAGTGACAGAAGTTATTGTTGATCTTCAGAATTGCATGGTTTCCCTTTATCTATGGCTATCACTACCTTTTCTGCAATAAATAATTCATAAGACATTCAGTGCATACCGTAATTTGTAAGCCATTCAATGCAATATCTGAACGTGCACAGTAACATTTCTGGCTATATCTTGTGATTAGATTGCCCTTAGTTACTGATATGTTTGCTGTAATCCAAATGAGGCTGTCTTTGGCAAATCATCCATGATCCATCGCTTGAAAGCTGAAGGTGTGCTTTTTATGGGGCCTGTGCACTTTTGTATTACTTTGAAGATGAAAGTATCCAAATAATGAGATGTTCACTGAATTTGCACATCAGTGATGAGTCATGACTGACTTATTTTTAGTTATCTTTTCAACTTTTATAGACAAGCCTAATTCACTTCACCCTTCATGTCTCATGCTATCTGTCAACGACACAATTGGTTTGTTTATGCAACAGCGTTTTTATGAGAACTAGACATTACAGCCGCTTAAGCATTTTTATTTTGCTTCAGCGTATCAGTTATCACTTACTAATTTTTTTTATTCTTCCTCATAACGGTAACACTCTATGTGTTAATAAAGTCAGGAAGCTGATCAAACCCCTCTGCCTCCACCCCAGCACACACTAACGCCCATATCCGGATGCCTTAAAGAGCTTAAGAAGTAGCATGCATTATCAGCCTTATTGGCATTCATGGTGTTTAGGTTGCACCAGGTTTTACAAACGACGAAGCAGTCAACTGTTGTACCATTGTCCTTGACTAGAAGATGATGTTAAGTTTTTCACATTCATTGTGATCATACTGCTAAATATTTTTTTTACAGTTTCATGGTTGCTTAGGAAACATTGAACAGTGCTCTTGAAATTATTTATTAATTTATATGATAAAAAGGTATTCATTTGTTCTTTGTTTGAACTTTTGGTACCTATATATATTGGCCATGATGCATTTCTGTTTGCTGATAGTTGGTTATTGTTGTTTTATAGGAATGCCGTAGTCCCTTTGACTACTGTGATATTGTTACATCAACTACACATAAGAATCTCAGGGGTCCAAGAGGTGGGATAATATTTTTTAGGAAAGGAAAAAATTTGAGGAAACGACCTGGATCCTTTAGTCAAGGGGATGAAAATGACTATGACTTTGAGGATAAGATAAACTTTGCTGTTTTTCCTTCAATGCAAGGAGGACCACATAATAATCATATTGCTGCCTTGGCAATAACGCTGAAGCAAGTAGCAACTCCTGAATATAGAGCATATATTCAACAAGTAAAGAGAAATGCTCAGGCTTTGGCATCAGCTTTGCTAAAAAGAAAATGCAGATTGGTCACTGGTGGCACTGATAATCACTTGGTACTTTGGGACCTCAGAACCCTTGGCTTGACTGGTATGATTCTGCCTACTTTCAAATGCTTAGTGTAATGCGTGTATTTCTTTTTTCTTCTGGACACTTCATCTGTACATATAGTTGAACTAGTGATGCATATATCTTAACTCTGCTGCACCTCAATTTTGGACAGGCAAGATCTATGAGAAGGTCTGTGAGGCATGCCACATATCTATCAACAAGACACCCATATATGGAGATAATGGCTCAATATCTCCTGGAGGTGTACGAATTGGTTAGTTCTTTCAACTGGACATTTCTTTTAGTCTTTGTACATCTGCCCTTCATGTATGAATCAGAAGTCATTGTACTTTAACTTATTATCTATCATCTCCCTGCAGGAACACCTGCAATGACGACTAGAGGTTGCTTAGAGGATGACTTTGAGGTGATCGCAGACTTCCTCATCAGAGCGACTCAGATAGCTAGCAATATTCTTAAAGAACACGGGAAAATGCAAAAGGAGTTTCTAAGAGGCTTACAGAACAATAAAGATATCATAGAACTGCGTAGTCAGGTTGAAGCTTTTGCATCACAGTTTGCAATGCCAGCTTTTGATATGTGAATGTGCATGTGCATTAATAATTTGGATTGTCCAGATTCATCAGCAAAATTCCTACAGTTCATGCGATACATTGCTTGTGGAAGGCTAGGAGAGAATGTTTAGTTGGTACTAGATCTTGACTTTTAATTCATGCAATTATGTACAGTTTATTGCCCAGGTTGCAAGATGTATGTAGTGAACCTTGGAATGAGAAATTATCATAGGATATACTCACTACTACTCGTCATCCTAGAACAAAACTTGTGTAGCCTTTTTGTTATCTGCGGCTATCCAAACTAAATAAGCATAACAATTTCATCACATGTAATTTTTGGGCGTGACGTACTATATTTGGAGTTGAGCACGTAGCTGCGTTTCTATATGATACCCCAGTGTTCTGCCCTAGCTGATCTCGTTAAACAGATTGTTACAAAGGTTTCTCTATGTTAGTTATTTGGGGCTTCAAGATAATCGTGGTTGCTGCTTTAGCTTTTGGACCTTTCGATACTTCTTTGATGGCCCTGTTGATTTGACAAATTCGCACTGGTATTCAGCGTGACCTTTTGCAAATGGCACAGATGCTAGGATTTGTATTTGGTAACATCACGATGCTCCTTTGTTCGTACGTAGGGTTGAAAGTCATCATGAAAATGTGGTTGCTGGTTGCTAGCTTGACCTCCAGTTGGAGGCAATACCCCATATCTTCGACTCCGCCTCTCAGCTTGTTTCTTCACAGTTGATCGTGACCGTGCCCTCTATGTTTCACTTTTGGTCGTCATCTGCTTCAGCTGCTCCCGGTCATGAACAGGACATCCCGACGTGTTTCTTCCTCCATAGAATGATGGCCCGGCCCGGCATCCACCGATCAATCGAGCAAGGCAGGCAGCGAAAGAAAGGTCCTTTTGTTCAATGCGCCGCAGAAAGCTACGCACTCCCAGTCCAGCTGCCGTTCCAGAAACACTTTAATCATTGCGACCATCTGCTGCGTCTCGGGACACCGGTCCAGTCGGACAAGCGCCAAAAGACGGGGGCGCCACAGCGTCTTCTCGCAGTTCTCATGTGCTGCGGCGTCGCTCACCCCTCTTCTCCGTCGCTGTCCCTGTCCCGTAGGTGGAGCGCCACCACGCCCTGTCCCGGCCGGCGCCGGGAAGGACCGGGGTTCAAGGAATCCGAACCCCGCCCACTTTTCGGCCCCCAATTCTTGCGGCGGTGGAGTCCCTAATGATGGCTTAGGCGGAAGTGAGCTCGCCACTTAACGGTAAACAACTGCTTGGGATCTCCGGCGTTTTCACACTCTGCCTCCAGGGTTTTCCGAAGCACCAACCGTGCCCTGGCCCGAACTGGCACCGATGGAACGGCGCTGATAATGCACGCGCCGCCAGGTCCTCTGTTTCCTGGTTTGGTTGAGCAAGCACCTAGGCTTAAGAAAGAAGCTCATGATGGCTTGGCATTTGCCGCCGGCGATCGCTTAGGTAAGTTATGACAAGGCACGAGATGCGATCTGAACTGAAGTTGTTAAACACGCACTATCACCTTGGGATCAGAGCAGAGGAAAGCCCATTTGGTTAAGTTTAGACCTGTGAGGATGGCAGGGCTAGTGTGAGCATGAGATATGCTAGTAACTGCTAAGTTAGTGTGTACTCCGTACTTAAAAAGCATCAGTATGTTAGGTGTTGCTTTCACGCAGATGCTTCGGGGAAGAGGCTTGAAGCTGAAGCCGGGCAGTGATGAGACTGAAGAGAAGAGAAGCAAGCGTAAAGAGGTCTACACTACCCAGGAGCGAACCAAACAAAGCTCACCCGTTGTATTCCCCCAGCGACAGCAAGGGTCCAACCTACGCTACCCTCAGGCTCAGGCGAACAAACAAAAAGCAACCTTTCGATGTGCAGCTGCCTGGAGTGGTGTGCCACTGATTCCTGAGCCGGGCAAGATCTCTCCGCGCGATCACTTTTCCCCCTCGGTCATCACCATCATGTCCCTCCTTTCATGGCAGAGGCTACGGACACAACAACGAGAAAGGAACAGCATCATGGCCGAAATGCATCGACACTCTCTATCATTCTCCATCTTCTCTAGGGAGTATCACTCCATTCCCTATTCCCTGTAGAGAGGGAGGGACAACAACATGCTAGAACCTAGAAGAGGGAGTTTTGGAGTGGGAGCATTACTTTACTTGTACTACCATGCAAGCAAGCAAGCAACAACCAGCATTCGTTCATTCATTCATGTGAATTCGTGATCGGTGATGATCTTTATGCTGGGACCGCGCGACGTGATCCATCAGTGGCTGCACAGGTCGGAGAGCTCCTTTCTACCCTCGACAATGTCGTCGAGGAAGTCGTCGAGCTGGCACAGCAGGCCCTCGGTGCCGGTGCGGAGCACGTCCAGCCACGCCTTGAGCTCCGCCAGCTTGTCCTTGACGCCGCCGTCCTCGCACTTGCGCCCCGCCGCGGCGGCGCGCTCCACCTCCTCGCGCGCGGCCTCCAGCGCGGCGCGCGCGCACCGGAACTCGCACATCCTGATCCCCGGCGCGTCGCCCTCGGCCTCCTCCACCATCCGCTGCTGCAGCATTGCGATGGACGCCATGAAGCCGACGCCGGCGTCCGCGCAGCCACCCGCGCCGTCCGCCGCGCACGGGCAGGCGGCGCAGCAGGAGACGGCGCCGCGGGCGAGGATGAGCAGGAGGAGGGAGCTCGCGTTGTGCAGCGCGTAGAGGAGCCCGCGGAAGCCGTTGAAGCCCGTAAGCCTCGCGTCCGTGGCGCGCAGAAGAAGCCTCTCGTCGAGCTGCAGCGACAGCGGCGCGATCCTCGAGTCCGCGAGCGCGCGGTTCTCCTCCTCCGCGGCCATCGCCTCCCGGCGCGACGCCGAGATCGCCCTCATCACCTACACCCACATGTACAGCGATGACTGCGGAATCACAGCAAAAACAGAACGGAACGAAGGGGCAGAGCAAGCGCAACACATAAATGCACTCAGATTGTTTTAACGAACGGAAAGGAAAGAAAACCAACCTGGCGAGTCGAGACAGGGGAGGGGTCCTGGAGCCAGTCCTCCAAAGCAGCGGCGGCGCATGAGGCCGCCACGCAGTAACGCTCTACGGCTGCGACGCCTAGCTTGACGGCCAGGCAAGCGTCCCAGAGGCGCGCGGTCTCGTCCATGTACTCGTCGAGCCACCTGCCGCCGGGCGGCAGGTGAAGCTGGCCCACCATGAGCGTGAGCTGCGAGTGCAGCCCCCTGAGCAGCGCGGCGGCCCGGAGCATCGCCGGGAGCGACGACAGCCCGCCGGCGCGGCCGAGGTCGTCCAGCCCGTGCGCCAGGGACGTGAAGAAGGCGTTCATGGCCTCGTCTATCGTCGTCGTCGCACTGTTGGAAGTGGGACTCAAAAGCCGGCTCGGCTGGCTATATATATAGCTAGCGCGCGGTGCACTGGCACCGGCAAGCAAGCAAGAAGAGATCAGAGGAGAGATGAGAGAAGACGAGAGGCAACTCAGGCAAGTGAACAGGGGATGAAGGAGGAGTGCAATAGCGCGGAGCGCAATGATGCGTGTCTAGAAGGGCGGGGGACGGGTGATGATGAGGCGGGGCGGAGGCAGCGGCAGCGGCAGCAGAGCCATGGTCGCGGGCAGCTCACTGCCCTTGCCTTCTCCGCTTGCTTGCTCCGCTGGGTCGCGCGCTTTGTGTCCGTGCGGGAGCGGGCAAGGTTTGGCGTGTGCCACTGGGCGTGCTCGATCGCTGCTTATACCATGTTAATATGCCGGCGTCGGTGTCCTTTGCTTGAGTTTTTTTTTTTTTCCGGAAGAGGTTAACCGCAGCCCTCCGTTTGACCGCGCCTGTTACCCGCCAAAAAGCGGTGGTGTGGTTCCTTCCTTGTCAGCCAGGCGGGACCCTTGGATGTTTCCTCTTGGCAGCGTTCGTTGAATATTTGCTGGCCAATGTCCTGCTAATTCAGGTCACTGCCTTCAAACTTTCACTGCCGCTTTACGTGAACTTTTATAAACTTTTTTTTTTGCTTGCGGTATTGTTTTCATGTAACTTTTGAAAGACATGTACTATAATGCAACCCTAGGATTTTGAAAGCACAGGTAATACTATTGTTTCGCTTGTGGCTTCTCTTGCACAAATATCACAAAGATGTTTATTGGTTAACTCGCCGGTAAGTAAGACTTCTCCAGCAAGGGTCATTTCATTAGTAAGCGATAAGCGATATTTAGTGCCATCAATCTCATCAGTTTACTTGACACCCCCCAAGCTAGAGTTTATTCGATTCTATCTTCTACTACTATATACTACATCTCTTTCTCCTCCCTTTATTCCCTTTAATCTCTTTCCAACTCAGAGATGCAAATCTTATCCTTCAAAATTCCACCACCATGTGAGCTCACACAAATTCTTCCACAGTTCATCACGGTTCCAGGTGCTATGGAGCTAGCAACATGTAGAGATCCCCAGAAATGTCGGCATCCTGATCAGGTTGGCCCAAGTTCTGCTAACCTTCAAAACTTTCACAAACACTAGGTCTAAGACAAATATCAATCCCTTAAAAAAAAGGTAATTTAAGTAATACGATGTGGTGTTACAATGATTTGGGAGGTACCTACACATGCCAATTAATTTTTCCCTTTCCCAAAAATTCCAAAAATAGTTACTCCATAGAATATTTTTAAGTCTTCACAAAACAGTTTTTTTATGAAACACAAAACAGTGGCTGTTGCATCCAGACCACTCCCTGTCTCCCTGGAGCTAGAGAAGCAGTAGCCCGAAATGCACGAGATTAGCACTGGTTCTGGTCTCCGCAACCAAGTTTTCGTGTGGCGCAGCTGCGCTTTCTGTTCCCATCCTGCCACGCACTGGCGTAGGACTGGGAGATCGATCACGACGTTGCGGCGTAAAGCCTGTAGAGAGACATGTAAACACCCGTAGGTAGACCGGGTCAGTAGACATGATCATGGGACACGCCATCGCAGACGGTCATGGCGGCCCCTTGCTCCGGAGCAAACATGGCAGGATTCGAAGGTTTTTGTCCAGTCTTTGAACCCGGGTCCCATTTGTTGGGAGGAACTGATCATCACGGTTTCGCAGATTAGTTGGAGCGCAGTAATTTCTCACTCGCAATTGAACGACTAATATCTGCTTAATAAGAGTAGCAGTGGAATTATGCAACTAGTAAAAGCTCTGATTCTGGTGTTCTTGAGACCAAAAAAAGGGGGAAAATAAAGCTTGGGAGAAGAGAGAAGCTGCTACTAATAAAAGTCGCAATCGTCAACAGTATCGAGCACAAGGTCCCCAGATCCGCACTTTTGACCAAAAACGGCATCACTCCTAAGAGCAAATCGCTCTTTACATTTGATATATTCCTCTGCTTTTATCTAAACGACGATGCTTTCCTTTCCCATTTGATAAACACAAGAACCGTGGTGTTATCATAACATTAAGCAAGCAAGCCAACAAACGGACACACACGCATCTAATCGCTAACCACATGGATAATCTTCGCAAAAAGGAGAAGATTTGCGGTTGCGGTTAGAGCTTATCTCCCCGTGGGATCTCGGAGAATGTGATGCTTTCTTCTTCCTCGCGATCATGTTGCTCCTATAAACAAGCCGCTTTAATTTCTTCTGAGTGCTGGAGATACTCATGCGGCAAACAGCCTCTCACAAATCGTGAGCTCGCGTAATCTTTCGCTGGTTATTCTAATGTGAACATGTGGTTGATGTCTAGAAGCTTGCATTTTAAAACCACGGAAGTTTGATTTGCCTTTGCTAATGCAATCCGTCCAAAACTTTCATGTTGCCATGTACTAGTACATCTTTCCACTAATTCAGCATTTATAATACTCCAAAATGACATGGTCCATTCCGATTTTAATTACTATACAACTGTGGTTAGTCTCAGTTTAAATAACCAACACGATACCTTTTTTAAAATGAAAAACACATAAGCAGAATGGATCTAAATAGCTCTCACGCCAACTCTCTGTTTCACTCTCTTTTTGGCCGTATGATGAGAAGACGGTGCGAGTGGAAACATCACAAAGATTTGCTCATTTGCGCCCAGCTAACAGACACAGGCTCCGAGGGACAAAGTCTGCTGCCTTCTCAAGTGAGTCCCATCATGGCCATTCATGGCAGTAATTATAACCGCAATTATGTGTACGAAAAGCCCATACCAGGAATGCATCAAGCAAACCCTAATGAAATGGAGTTACTCTAGATTTGTTTGGTTCAGCCTGTACAGTATTACTAGTTTAACTTTCTATATGAAAATAGTTAAATGAAAATAATAAGAATGAATTTGACATTTGAGAGCACTACTCCATTATAGCAGCACAATAGCGAAATTGCAAATGTCCATAGCTAGCTGAGTACTCCAACTCAGCAATAATTGTCTCATTGAACCTTTTGAACCGTAATCATCACTAATCACAAAGACGGATCCATTGGGGTGGGGCGGTGCTTGTAGTAGTACACACAATTGGCTCGGCCCATGATGATGGTGCTGCTTTTGTAGGGCGCTGGGTCTCGACAGAAATCCGGAAAGGCTGCAGGCTGCTGAGGCCATCTGAGCCCCCGCTTTGATTATCCCTGATCCTTTTTGGACATGGCATGATGGCTAATGCCCCTGCTTAACTCAGCTGTCCCCGATTTTAATACGGCCCCCTGTCGTGGCCGGTGGGCACACCGTCTCAGAATCAGCACTAATGATCTGCGCCCTTTTATAATGGCGGACCGGACCGGGTCGCGAGGAGCAAAGCCAGCAGCGGCTCTGCTTGTTTGTTCGTAGTTGCATGGCTAGGCTGTAAAGATCGCGGAGCACGAGCGCGGAAGTGATCTCTTCTTCTCGCTGTTGCTCCTCTCCTCTACTCGGATGGAGGTATGGGCGCGGGCAGCGCGGCGGCATGATGCGGTTGGTCTCGGTATCGGGGCGGGGGAAATCTTATGATTTGTCGGGTCGATAGGGGCAGACACGCCAGCGTGGACGACGCGTCGTCAGATCGGTCCGAGGGCATAGGTGGGTGGGAGCGCGGCATCGAGGATTCGCTACGTGTGCTACGGTGCCCGGCGAGATGGCCGCGCATGCATCGGCCGCGTTGATTGTCGCCGACGTTGCACCGGCACCGGCAGTTGGTTCGGGGGCGCGTGCGTGGGTTGGTGCCGCTGTGGCATGGTGATTTCACTGGCCCTCGCCGTCCGTGTTCCCGGCCCTGGCCGAATTCGAAGAGTGCGCTGGCTTGCTTGGTTATACTTCTGCTTATCGAAGAAGACGTGAAGCCGCACGAAGTGAGAAAAAGGGGATGAAGCTTGTTTTCATCCGGTTTGACTGCCATTTTGCGTCGCTGGATCGACGGCCCTATTACTACTGGACCTCGAACTGAACGGACGTTTAACGGGGCCTGATAAATGTGGCCCTGGTCGAGCCCACAGCGGTGCCCTGGTCAAACGGCCCAGTTCGGAACTCGTCGTCGACTTCTCCCTCGTTCGCTTCGTGTCTCAAAACAGGTTCATGTAATTCGCTTGAGCTCAGGGTCCATGGGGTCTCAACACTGGATTCTCAAAAAAAAAAATGGTCTCGACATTAGCTTGAGGCCCACTTGAAGAAGTCTTGCAGGTCCCCGTTCCGGGTTTCCGGCATGAAAATTTGAACAAAGCGGTCAGGACCGTCGAGGGAGCCCTGCGAGAGCACGGGCCATTTTCGCGTCCGCCACGAACCCGCGAGTGTGGTTCTCGGCTCCCGCTGTCACCCGCCCAATCCAGGAGCGACGAAGCGATACTCGGCACGCCGACGAGCAAACAGGCAAGGCACACCACCATTGTGGGATAATCCCACTGGGATTGTGCGGAGTCTGCGGACTGTGGACTATGCGGATTCCGAAGATGAGCCAATAGCATCCTCTTGAGAAAACGCAGGAAGACGAAGACGAACACGAACGGGTGATACCGGCAGGACCATCGCGTTACAGAATGTTCTGAACTCGGGTCGCGAAGCCGTAGTTGTTCGAACTCTTGAGAGCATTGAGTTGAAAACGTTTTCAAAGTTCCACTCTGTTGTACGGCTATGAGATACTAGTAAGTTGGTGAGTCTGCTGCTGAAAAGCCCTTCTATTTCTCATTTCCGCCAAACTGACAAAATGATCCGTAACATAGAATTTGATAGTACCATGCCGATTTCGCACTATATGTTCCCTTCTGTGTCCACCTCTATGTAATTGTCTTTTTCGTTTTGTCTTGACAAGCCACTGAAAGTAGTGCACGCAGAGTTGGACTTTACAACAGTCCCAAACTCAGAGTGCTTACGAATACATGAAAAAATGGGCACTGTTTTCCCACATTACCAGCGTCAACTTTCAACACATCAGCGAACAGGAATGCCCCCGAGCGCTCCCGTTGACACCGATCAATGGCCAGACGCCTTATGATCTGATCTAGTGCGACCCAGCTGGTGCTGGGACCAACCTGCCGCCCGCCTCCGTAGCTGTAGAGCTCGGGACTGAGTGGAGCGAAATTCCCGGGTGCATTCACTTCCGCTGTTCACCGTGTCAGCACTCAGCCCTGCCCCATCCATCCTCTGCCGGTGCTACGACCACGGAACAGGCGCAGACGCACGCTTCCAGCTTCCTCCACCAGTGCCCGTTCGGCCTGATCTGGTCGTTCACGCGCACCCGCGCCATGCCGCCACACGGCTATATGGTCCCCGGCCGTCCCCCATGCCGCGCCGAGCGAGCACGGAGACGTGAACGGCGACGCTAGAGAAAAGTTCGCGGTGCTCGTGGTCGGAAGCCGCATGTCGCGCGCGCGCGGCGTCGCGGTAAAGCCGGAACACATGCCAGCGCGCACGAATACACGCCAAAGTTATCCATGTTCCTCAGCGTTTTTCAGCCAGGCATCGAAAGCATCCCATTATTTAGCTGATTTTATGCGAAATCTACTACTCCTAGTCCAACGCCGTCTATTGCCCACAGCGCCACGTCGGTATCCACGGAAATCTACACGATCGAACCGGGCCGTGCACCAGGGGCACGCACGCGTGATCGCGTGCAACTCGTCGATCTCTCTCGGCGGCGTTCATTTCGGGTTTCCTTTTACGCGCTCTTTCTGCGCACCCCTCGGAAGGCCGTCGGGCAGATTACGTTGCCCGTCACGAGCACGGCAAACTTCCCTGCGCAACCCAGCGTACGCTCGTAGGGCTCGTAATAGATGTGAAATGCCCTCCCTGCCGCCGCAAGCGCGCATGCATGCGCAGCAGCGCGTCTCATCCATCAGCGATCCGGGCCATCCGGCCGTGCCCGTGCCCCTTGGCGACCATCTTTTTACAGCCGCAGATCGTGGAAACGTCGCGTCGCCACCAGCAATTATTGCTCCGAAAAGGAAAGTTTGGCAAAGGCCAGGACGACGTCGCGTAGTGGCCGAGCGGGAGATTACTTGCGAATCCGCGCTGCCGTGCTGCGAGCTTGCAGCAGACCAGCGGCAGAGGAGGAGGGGCCACGATCTCGGCCGCTAGCTCGTCCACCGGTTCGGGTAGAGATATGTGTGTGCACCCATCCAGCTAGATGTAGAGTTTTTTGGCTACCGGTAAGTAATAATTTTGTGTAGGCTGGTCCAGGCAAATCCAATGGGGGCTGAAATTCCTGAAATTATTTATAGACCAATTTCGAGAACAGTGTTTATTCCATTCCTCTGTTAACTTGCCTGAAATTCCTGAAACGCGTAGGGCCTATCCTACTCAGTGGGGTTGTAGTATAAAAAAACAGTACAGTATTTAAAAGCGAACAAGAAGGTTTGGAACTCGAACACGACATGTTATGTGTGTGGAAGGTCCTGCCAAAGAGCTCCGCACATTACGAGTGATGCCGTATTGACCAATCCATCATGGTTTTGGAGGTAACAATCGCAACGAAACCTGCCGTATTCCCTCGGCAGACACCCCGCGGAAACATCCGTGCTCATGTGAGAAAGGTAGGCCATGCCAGGTTGAATCAACCGCGAATGCATTGCGTGGTTCTAGTTTTACGGCATCATAATCGTGTCGCTGGACGCCGGCTGCCTTGAATCAGATTTCTCCAAACACGGATCGCAGATCAAGATAAGCAGATGTAATCCGATTTGCTGGAACGTATTACTGACATTTTGCTCGGTTAATTAGAAGTACATTAACTACTGGTCTTACGCTTGCTGTGCCGCGGCAAGCTCATAAGATCGCAGGGCTACTGCTAGTCCGATCCAATACTGGTACAGCAATCTCATACGGAGTAAGTTCGCAGGGCTACTGCTAGTCCGATCCAATACACGCTCGTGACCACCTCTCCTTTACGCGGCCTTGTCCTTTCCTGCACCTCCCCATCCATATATCGCTCGATGCCCTTGCTTTGCTCCGTCCGTCCGTCCGTGTCCCGATCTCTCCGCCCACGTAGCCATATCGCACCGAACAAAGTACTCGACCGACACGCCACCTAGCAAGCTCGCACGGTGTGCACATTGCACTGCGCTAGCTAGCCGCAGAGTGGATGGCGAGCGGCGCAGGAGAGCGCTTCATGAGGCAGCTGAACGCGAGCAACGACTGCGACGGAGGCTGCGGCCTGCAGCCGGAGGAGTACGGCGACAGGCGGCGGGGCTCCCGGCGCTGGTCCAAGAAGCGGGGCGCCGCGGCCAGGGGCTACGGCGCCGGCAGCGGCAAGATGCAGGGGGAGGCGACGAAGAGGGTGATGGTGCTGGTGGACGAGAGCTCCGGGGCCAAGCACGCCATGATGTGGGCGCTCACCCACGTCGCCAGCAAGGGGGACTTCCTCACGCTCCTTCACGTCCTGCCGCGCGGCGGCGGCGGGGAGGAGGCCTCCTCCCTTGCCAACTCGCTCGGCACGCTCTGCAAGGCCTCTGGGCCTGAGGTAAGAACCTGCATTTCGTGGTTAATACAACTTAATCAAGGGATTATCAGTGCATATGATATCTAGCTTTGGTTATTGCATCCTTTTGCAAGCACGTGCTTGGAAGCATGCCCTAGAGAATTACTGCTAACAGTTCATAAATAAGTAGACGAGGAGTAGCATCTTCGTGGTTCACACGCAGTCTCTGATTCTTAGGTAAACCTGGGCGGGGTCATCTTTTTTTGCTTGTCTAGATCAGAATCAGATTAGAGCTTCATGAAAACGGAGTCATCTCGTAGGGCCCGCATTTTTCCCCTGCCTGGACGGATCCAGGCATTCCAAAAAGAAAACACTGGAAACGTACAAACCGTGGGGCTCAACTTCGGTCCCCGTAGCAGAAACGCTATGTAAGCCACTAAACCATGGCATTATGAAAAATCATATCCCTGTCTGATTGTGTTTGCTTCACTCCTAACTCCAAAGCCATTATTTCAGTGCTCGCCCGCTTAAGTGTAAACAGTACTAGTGCATGAACTATTCCTTTGTCCTGTAGCCTGGGCGAGGCATGACGATGGCTGATACGAAATGGGTGTGAATTGTGGTAGGTGGAGGTTGAGGCGCTTGTGATCCAAGGGCCCAAGCTGGCCACCGTCCTCAGCCAGGTGAAGAAGCTGGAGGCCTCCGTGCTGGTGATCAGCCAGCGTCGACCGTCGCCTTTTTGCTGGTTAAGCTGGTAAATGACTCATCAGAAACTGTAATTATTTTACTACTACTACTACTACTACCTGTTCTCTGCATGTATTAGCAGTACAGTAGTACTTTCAATTGGAAATGGGAAGATCATTAGGTCAACGATGAATAGAAACCGGCTGCAAGAATCATTCATGATGTCAGACTGCATTGTTTCATTAAACAAGGGCAGAGCAATCTATGGATTCCAACAGAGTACATTATTATAGTACAATCGGATTAAGCTTATCCTCTGAGGACAAGAATTAAAAAAAAAGATCAAGGTGAGTTAATTAGTTTTAGATTTACTAAACCTCAGGAATAGATGAACACTGAGAGGCCTTTTTCTGAGTGATGAGGGCAGCCAGGCCTCAGTCCCAAGTTGTGTTGTGTTCAGGGCTCCTTTGGAACGTAGGATTTTCACATAAATTGTACAGGAATTTTATAGAAATAAGTTCAATTTCACAAGAAAAACTAAGAAAACAGAAAAAATTCCTCCAATCCAGAGGAGGCCTCAGCAATTTACATGCCTTTTGGGTAAATAACACTACACTACTCTACTAGGCTACAGACCATGTGCTATCAATAAAACCGCAAATGCTTTCCTGGTCCTTGTTGATACGCCTCTCCTAAATAAAGCAAGAACGGTATAGACAGTGCTACACGGCTACTCTTACCAAACACTACTGTATGTTACCGCGTAAAAATATGGACCCGTATCATCTGAAGATGGAATAAGTGGACTATAGAGCACTTTGAAAATTTCTCTATTCCAAAAGTATTTTTTTCCCTGGCTTGAACACGTTCAAATATTTCTCTCTCTTATTATGATTTGCAGCTTTCTGCGGAGCAGCAGCGAGGAGTTTGTGGAGCAATGCATCAACCAGGCAGAGTGCCTGACGTTGGCTGTGAGGAAGCAGAGCAAAGGCATGGGCGGGTACCTCGTCAGCACCCGGTGGCAGAAGAACTTCTGGCTCCTGGCTTGATAGATAACACAGCCATAACCTAGTGTAACTCTCAAATTAAAAACTAGTGTATTACTGCGTGATCATATTTTAGCCCCATATCTTTGCACTGTTCTTTGATGAGTACAGTACATCATAAAAAAGGCTACTCCCTTCCATTCCCATTCGTGTATCGCTTGCTTTTCTCCATTGTACTCCAAAGCTTAAGAACCTTCAGATAGAACCTGTCACTACTCACTCCTACAAATCTATATCTGCAGTGTGTAATTTGTAGTGTACCTATACTATCGTGTAATGGTACATAAATGAAGTCTTGTGATTTACTAGCATCTAGGAGTATTTGTTTGCTAAGAGTTCCTTGAGGTTTCTGTTTGACCGATCCCAAACCCTAGTGCCTAACAACTTATACGTACAAAGTCAGGTGCAAGACCATGGTCAAGCCAAGGGAAAGCTTCGTTCGCTGCCTTCTCCCACGCTGCCCTATCCCAGCTCCTCCTAGCAATCGAGATTAAAATGTCCAACACCATGAAAACGGATGGGAACAGTCTGAAAAACCCCTATTCTGTTTTTATTTTCACATTTTTTTATCGGGACGGAAACGAATATGGGAAAACCAGTAACGAAAACGATCGGAACACAAACGGTTATTCAAAAACGAACTAAATTTGAGCGGAAATGCATCGGTATCCGTCGGATACCGGTAATTCAAAACGAGAATTAGAATAGAACACCATGCCGCTAGAATCCTACTAACTCGGTAACTCTAATATATGGACTATAAAATAAATCTATAATCAAATTATAATAGAACATAGCCCAATATAATATTTAATATTGCATTGTATAAACAATTACTACAGTTTCTTGATGGAAAATGACACAAATTTCTATCTACTTTTATGAAAAAAAAATAAATTAGTATAAGGAATACTGCTAGCTGACCGTAGAATGAAGTCCAATGCTGACTGTGCCTTGCTCCAACGAGAGAGAGAAAAAAAAAATTCAAATTGGCCCACACGGCCACACGTGACACGTCTAGTCTCAACCGGCTGCTGGCAGGTTTGTCTTTTTACCACCTCGGCCAGCTAGCGTAAACGCATCTAAGGCTGAAAACGGTACCTTTCAATCGCGTTTTGTTTATTTTTTCCAACTGTTTTTGATAGGCGAAGAAAAATGAAAACAATAACAAAAATGGTATGATTTTTTTTTGTTTCAACGGAATTTTATTTTTAGCAGATTTTTTTTACCATTTTTCTCAAATACAGTAATAAAATCTCATTTGAACATATTTTATGAAAAATAAAAATTAATTTATTGACCTATGTTATTAGGTTATATATTATGAATTTAGTTGCAACTTGTATTATATATTGTAAGACTTGAACTATACAGTGAATATTCGATATTTCTTTTATTTATATTTTTGATATTTTTTTTGTTTACCAACCGTTTTGTTTTGTTTTTGAATTTTGTGTTTATTTGTTTATTTTTGTTTTCAATTTTTTTTATTTTCATCTGATGTTGTAAATATAAAAGTGAAAATGGTGCAGGTGTTTCTTCTGCCGAACGTTTTCACTCCTAAACGCATCACGCCGTACGTAGCAGGCCGCACGAGGATACACGCGCTGGTCCTCAGTCACCCGCTCATCTAAATGGGCCATAGGTTTGCTGGGCTGCTATATTCCGTATAAGAGTAAACGGGTAGAAAAAAAAGGAAATTTCTGTTATAAAACAAGATCTCCTTAAAACGGGCGGGAAAAGTCCCTAACTGTTTTTGATCCCGTATATAGTTTTTTTTGTTTTCGTTTCGTTTCTGTTTATTAGTTTCGAAAACGAAAACGATGGAAAAAAATTGTATAATACAATATATAAAAGCTGATTGGGACAGAATTCTCCCGTCCCATTTTCATCTATCCAATATCGAACAGACTAGGTGGCATGGGGCTTGAACCAAACACTCCCTTGATGCACTAATAACCTAGCCCAAGCAAGAATGGGCTCAGCTTACAGCTCAATGAGAATAGGCAGTCAAACTGCAATCATACGCAGTCAAGACTGGGAGATGGGCTTATTGGGCTATTGGGCCGCTATGCTTGAGATAACGGGGAATGTACTATACTCTGTTTTAAATTTTTGTCGTTACGATAATAGTTTAGTTTTAAAATAAAGTAATGGTCACAATGCACTTTTATGCTTCTGAACAGTTTATTCAACACGGTGTGAAACTTTATCTTCTGCACTTCGAGTGGGCCGTGCCCGACGGTGCGGACCGCGGAACGGGACGTGGACCGCCGCCGAGGCCGTGGACCGGGAGCCTGGCAGGAGTCTGCTTGCTCTGACCAGCGTCAGACAGACAGAGGTCACATGCGCGACGACGTCGACTTCCTCCAGTCCAGTGCTCCGTGTTCCCTCCACCCAATCCAGTGCGCGCGTCGAAATGTGGCAGGCCCCGCCGTGCCGTGCCATGCCATGCCATGCCCGGCTTTTCTCGCGTCCGCCAGCGGAAATCCATGGCACCCCGCTGTGCGGCAGCGCCGGCCGATTCGTCTGACCAGTCGCAGCCGTCGCCCGTGGGACGGGACAAACGTTTGCTTTCCTAGCGGCACGGCGTGGGTGGCCGGTTGGCACGGCACGCCGAGAGAGTGGTGGCCGCACCCAATCCCACGGCACGGCGACCGTGCCCCGAATCCCGTGCAATAATTCCGAGCACATCGCTGCCATCCACGGCGCCCACGCTTCACTCCCACTCCAAGCGGCGCGCCGCTATTTATACCACCACCGTGCGCCGTACACTCAGTATCAGCTCCGCTATGGCCAACGCCTGCCCCGCCGCTGCGGCCTCGTCCTCCGCGCTTCCGTTCCTCCTCGTGCTGCTGCTACTGCCGCTGCTCGCCGCGGCCGCGAATGTGACTTATGACCACCGCTCCCTCATCATCGACGGCCGCCGCCGCCTCCTCATCTCCACCTCCATCCACTACCCCCGCAGCGTCCCTGGGGTAAGTTTGGCCCGGCACAGGAGCCGGCATTCCCTCTCCGCGCGCGCACGTCCTCAGTACTGCACGTCCTACACTGACTCTGCTGCATCCATGGCCGCAGATGTGGCCCAAGCTGGTGGCCGACGCCAAGGACGGCGGCGCCGACTGCATCGAGACCTACGTCTTCTGGAACGGCCACGAGATTGCCCCGGGCAAGGTTCGCGCGCAGATTCAAATTCTGTTCTGCAAATATTTCTATGCATTCGGTGAGCAACTTGGGATTTTCTTAGTGGTGAAATTGCTCGTGGGTTGCAGTACTACTTCGAGGACCGGTTCGACCTGGTGCGGTTCGCTAAGATCGTCAAGGATGCTGGGCTCTTCCTGATGCTGCGTATCGGGCCGTTCGTCGCTGCTGAGTGGAATTTCGGGTCTGACTCTCGTCTGCACCGTTAATGATTGGTTGTGCAGTTTTCAGAGATGCTAGAATGCTTTGCTCTTCGTGATGGTTGCGTTGATTAACGTGTCTCTGTGGGCTTCAGAGGTGTGCCAGTGTGGTTGCATTATGTGCCTGGGACAGTGTTCAGGACGAACAATGAGCCATTCAAGGTGCGCATGTCATGCCAATTTGATTGAATTTTTCGGTACTAATGCTAATTTTGTCCTGACTATAACGAGTTTCATGGATGCAGAGACATATGAAGAGCTTCACCACATACATCGTGGATATGATGAAGAAAGAGCGCCTTTTTGCTTCGCAGGGAGGGAATATTATCCTGGCTCAGGTCGTACAGTTTTTCCAGTCTTCTAAATTCCAGTTAGAACTGGAATTGAAGGCTCTGGAAGATCAAACTCACTCAATTCAATTTTGGTATTCCTTGCAATTGACAAGTTTACTGGAAGTTAAATCACACGTTACAGATAGAAAACGAGTACGGAGATAGCGAGCAAGCATTTGGAGCTGGTGGCAAGCCATATGCGATGTGGGCGGCTAGTATGGCGCTTGCTCAGAACACTGGTGTTCCTTGGATCATGTGCCAGCAATATGATGCTCCAGATCCTGTGGTTAGTTTGTTACTTGTATCCAATGCTCGTCTTTCTATCCAACAGTTAAAATCTGAAATTGCATAGTTAAACATACTAAAATCTAAATTCTTTTATGGCTAGCGCCTATCACAGTGATATACTATTTCTTTGCTAACTGGGTATGGGTAGATACCTCTTCTTACATTTTTATTTAGAAACTTAGAATTAAGAGTCATTACAGTAAGAACAATAGGAAAAGAAACTATACCTTATTCTAAAAAAAGGAAGGAAAAAAAATCTAAACTGCAGATAATTGTTGGTACTTGAGATTGTAATGCTTATATTGATGATCAAGAACTTTTGTGACCCCTACCCCCTGGAGTACAAGTGAACTCTTAACTATTTTCTCATTGACTTTGTGGATACCAGTATCTTGACATCTATCCATTTCATATTAATGTTTGCAAAATGGTAATATATATCACCATAATTTTTTGGCAGATCAGTTATTCATGCGAATTTGTTTTTCTTTTCAGATAAACACTTGCAATTCATTCTATTGTGATCAATTCCAGCCAAATTCGCCAACCAAACCAAAATTTTGGACTGAGAACTGGCCAGGATGGTAACGTGTTTTCGTACTTATATTGGCAGCAGGTTATAGTTGGTGCTTCTGTTGTATTACTGATGGTGCCATATGGAGATGTGCACTGCTCCCTCTGTTTTCTATATTTGATATTAGGACAAGAAGTTTCACTCAAAATTGAGTAAACATCTTGTCCTTGCGTCATATATATGTGTTTTGGTTTGTCCATCCTCAAAAGTGAAGTCAAATCATGTGCTACTTATGTCTCTTTCTTGTTTTTTTTAGGTTCCAGACTTTTGGTGAAAGTAATCCCCACAGACCACCTGAAGATGTTGCATTTGCTGTTGCACGGTTTTTTGAGAAAGGTGGCAGTCTTCAGAATTACTATGTGGTAATTTTCTTTCAAACCACTACACCTTATATTCTACCTTGCCAAATGAACTATTGTTGTTAGTTACTATACAGTCCATTTTCTGCAATCGTGAAATCATAACTGAATTTTGATCAAGTTTCTGCTATCCTTTTTGAAGTACCATGGTGGAACAAATTTTGGTCGCACGTCTGGGGGGCCATTCATTACAACTAGCTATGACTATGATGCACCAATCGATGAATATGGTATGAACTTGGTGTTCTTTTTTAATCCCATGATTATCCTAAAACCATTTTAATTTTGTGAATTTATCTTGAATTCAGGCCTTAGAAGGCTTCCAAAGTGGGCTCACCTGAGGGAGCTTCACCGATCTATAAAACTGTGTGAGCATACTCTGCTTTATGGCAACAGTACATTTCTTTCACTGGGGCCTAAGCAAGAGGTAAAGCTTAGTTGTAATTTTCTTCAAATAAAGCTTTCTTGTCAATGGCTAGAACTTATGGTTTAACAATTTAATTCAGTCAAATCCAACATTCTTACCTCAGTTACCTATCCTGCTTTTATAACTTCTTCGTAGGCTTGTTTTTGTTATGAATTTCATCAAATTTTACCCAATGAATGTTTCTTGAATAGATCACTATGAACCTATCTGTTCACATTCAGCATACGGTAAACAGCCCATGTATTAGTGCATATATTTATTTTTCTTGATTCACATTTTTATATCCTACTAACCATCAGAATCAATACTAAATTGCTGAACTTTTGTCTACAGGCTGATGTTTACACTGATCAGTCTGGAGGATGTGTTTCATTTCTGGCTAATGTTGATTCAGACAACGACAAAGTCGTCACTTTCCGTAACAGGCAATATGATCTTCCTGCTTGGTCAGTTAGTATCCTACCAGACTGCAAGAATGTGGTGTTCAACAGTGCAAAGGTATCTGCTCTTTTAGTTGTACTGTCAAATTGGAACAGATTCGGCCTTTTCAAATAAGGACTAGCAGCATAATTAAAATGGAGTAAAAATATGTTGGCGTGTAGCCAGTATTAGACTGCTCCATTCTTATCATTTGCTACTCTGATCCTTAGGTGCAATCTCAAACGGTAATGGTGGATATGGTTGGAGAAAGGCTTCAAGTGTCAAAACCTGATCGATGGAGCATTTTCAGAGAAAAAACTGGGATTTGGGGCACTAGTGACTTTACCCGAAATGGCTTTGTGGACCATATTAATACAACAAAGGACTCAACTGATTACCTATGGTACACAACAAGGTTGGTCTACATCATTCTTTTTCATATGAGTTCAATAGTGATTGAATATGGGTGTTTCAACAGAAGGGAGTTACCTTAGTATCCATTCATCCTATAAGTTAATTTTGCTCTGTACCGTCCTTCCACTTTCCAGTTATACACATGATCTAAATTCGGCTGATGGTATCTGCAGTTTTAGTGTGGATGGAAGGTACTCCTCAAAGGAGAGCCATGCTGTTCTTAATATTGACTCTAAAGGCCATGGTGTACATGCTTTCCTGAACGATGAGCTTATAGGTTTGTTCTTAACTCTTATCTTTTTTTTTTCCCTTTTCTTTTTGGAAAAAGGAGACACATGCCTCCGGCTTTTATAGAAAGCCAAGTCACAGGTTACAAGACTGGGGAAACCAGTTTACCAAGCACACACAACGACTACGACAGCCATCAACCGGGCAAAAACAAGCCCCTGACCGGACTGCCAAAACCAAACACTTCACTACTAACGCACATCTAGCTAGAAGACAGTATCAAACGTCCAGGCGCACAAGCCACACTACCAAACTTATTACATCATCAAGAGTTTTCAGAAACCTGCTCAAAGATACTTCATATCGCAACGACATCAGAGGTAAACGACGTCTTAGGAAGGTTTCAGAGCCACCGAGACTTTCTGTATGAGCTGCGCCAAAAGCCCGCCATCCTTCTCCTTCAGCAACCATTGCCATTTCTATAGAAACGATAGCCCAAGAGATAAACCATCAGTGGGGGAAGGGAACTTTTTCTCAAAAGTCATCTTGTTTCGAATTCTCCACATAGCCCAAGCAATCCCTGCCAAAGAAAACCAAAGCTACTGATTGTGATGAATGAAAGCGACGCAAGAAGCCTGTTGACCAAAAATCCAAGATAGAACTGGGACATCTGTCCCAATAGAACAGGTCCCGTAAAATGCACCATGCATATTGAGAAAGTGGACAAGTAAAGAAGATATGATCAGATGTTTCTTAATTCTTACTTCATACTGAAAAATCTCCGCTTCTGAATATATTTTTTGTAGGGTTATTTCCTCAGTTCCTATCCATGCCACTTGAACATTTTAAGTATCCATTTTACAGTTATTCTGAATTTCGATGTGGATTTCTTGCCTTTCCTTAGGGGCTGCAGGTTCATACATCTTCTGCAGTTCCTCTTACTCTTGGATACTATAATGTAACCGTTATTCTCTTAATTTGTGTGGTAGTTCATCATTACGCATACTGATTGTGGAAGTATCTTTGTTCCAGGTAGCGCCTATGGTAATGGCTCAAAATCGAGTTTCTATCTGAAACTCCCTATCAAGTTGAGGATTGGGAAAAATGAGCTTGCCCTACTAAGCATGACTGTTGGTTTACAAGTAAGCACTTGCTGATAGCAATGACTATATTTGAATTATCCATGTGGAATTTGTCGCATGCCTAATTCTATTTCATGTGGGATGTGCATGTAAATGGAAGCTATTGTTAGACATTTTTGTTCATAAAACAAACATGCTGTTTATATAAGTAAAAAACCACATGCTGAGCCAAGTTTTCTACCCTTACATTTGCTGATTGAGTTACCAGATGATTGAGGACTTTATGCACTCTTGAAGAATGCAGGTCCCTTTTATGAGTGGGTGGGAGCAGGCCTTACAAATGTGAATATCTCTGGTTTGAAAAATGGAACCATAAACTTGTCTTCAAGTAACTGGGCTTACAAGGTACTAGCATCAAGATTCTTTGAATTGTTCAGCCACATTTTTATCTGATAATTCAATAGGAAACTGTCATTATGACTTCAATATGATTCAAACCTCTTAATTTACAGAGTGCCAGATTTGTTTTTCTTTACCTGTTGATATGCGTTAATAAAATGTTTATACTTCTTGAATAGATTGGGCTGGAAGGGGAATATTATAGTTTATTCAAGCCTGATCAGGGAAGTAATCAACGGTGGAGACCACAATCGGAACCACCAAAACAACAACCTTTGACGTGGTACAAGGTAACCTTATATGATCCTTACTCTTCATATACGCCTTTTCTTCATCTTGTCACTTGTCTAATAAAAAAATATATTTTAGATAAGTGTTGATGTTCCACAAGGAGATGATCCAGTTGGGATAGACATGCAGTCTATGGGCAAAGGTTTGGCTTGGTTGAATGGAAATGCCATTGGGAGATATTGGCCCAGGACTAGTTCTGCAGATGACAGGTGCACTTCCAGTTGCAACTATAGAGGACAATTTTCTCCAGACAAATGCAGGACAGGTTGCGGCCAGCCAACACAAAAATGGTAATGTAGTGAAATTTATCACAGTTCACGACCGTTTTTATTTATTTATATGTTTCCTTGTAATTTGAGATCATCAATGTATCAAGAAAAGATCGAAGCGGGTATTTCACATTCTGCCTTATTTGGTCTAGGTACCATGTCCCGCGGTCATGGTTTCATCCCTCTGGAAACACCCTTGTGATTTTTGAGGAGAAGGGTGGGGATCCCACAAAGATCACTTTTGCAAGAAGAGTTGTGACAAGTGTATGCTCCATTGTGTCAGAGCACTATCCTACCATAGACTTGGAGTCCTGGAATAAAAGTACAACAAATGATGGCTCAGCAGCAGCCAAAGTACAATTGTCTTGCCCTGAGGGTAAAAATATATCGTCAGTAAAGTTTGCAAGCTTTGGAAACCCCAGTGGAACTTGTGGCTCATATCAACAAGGAAGTTGCCACAACCCGAACTCTTTGTCTGTTGTTGAGAAGGTAAGTTAAACTTTGCTATGTAGTTCTTGCATTTTGGTACGGTGTCCACTTGAATACGATCTCAGAATCTGATGGCAGTGGACCTTTAGTTGGTTTTTTGAGATGTGATGATGCATGTGGATTTGGATCAACGCACATGAGTTTGCTCTTGGAATTCGATCCCTGTCAGTTATGAGTTCTGACTTTGCAGTGTTAGTGCAACTGGATTAAATTTACTTTTACAATGTACATGCCATCCCATTGAGTTTTTCCTTTTAGGGACACCAGAATCCTGGTAGAACATCTAAAAGGTTTAGCTTTACGTTCCAAAATAACCATGAGTTTCATGTGAGCTGTCTGAAAATTGTTTATAATTAGGGTACACAGAGATCTATACATTACTATTGACTATATAAAGCTTCAACCCTTTACTGAACAGTTCTTTCCTTGCAGGCCTGCCTGAACATGAACAGGTGTACCGTCTCCCTGTCAGATGAGGGATTCGGGAAGGATTTGTGCCCTGGAATCACCAAAACGCTTGCTATCGATGCGGACTGCTTTTAGTGAGTTATTATATCCCTGCTATGCATAACAGGTTCCGAGTCTGCAAATGTGTTTGTCAATCAAAATCTCAAATTTGTAGTTATTTCAATCTGGATTTGAAGTTTAACCTAGATTTAGGGGCAGTGACACCGATTCCTGAGCGAGGCATCGCATATCAGGATCTGTATATGAACTGTTTTATCAAAACCCATGAAAAACTCCCACGGTTCCGCATTCAGGTTCTGGCAAATCATAAACTTTCTGTGGAGCCAATGACACACAAGGCTGTGCATACAATCGAAGTAAAAAAGATGGGTCGTCTTTTCCTTACTGTTGGGTTGGGAGTGCTAATGACCTCCCGCCAGGCCACAACGCAATACAGATTAACTGTATTGTCCTCTCGAATACTCGCGGTTTTTATGTAGTATACTTAATTGCGAATGCACTGTTAGGTCGTCAGTTACAGTTCTTTCCCCTTGATCAACGTTCCCCTGATTTGTTTGAACTTTGGACCGGTGTTATCTTAGGGTATCGTTGACGCCTTTGACGGCTACGTTACACGTAGGCCGGAGGCGACGTCTCAGCTAACGGAATCATTTCACCAATCTGGCATCTAGCATGCATGGTTTAATATTTCATCATGAGCGAATTCTTTTAATGGAGAAGTGATATGCTGACAAGTTACGCGGTTCCTATATGGGCGTCCTCTTGATGATGTTTTGCCTGTAAAAATATGCATGTTGTTTGATCTGTCCCTAAAACATCATCCTTTTAACACTTTCGGAGAAAATGGGAAACGGCTCACAAAATCGCAAGTATATATTTTTTTTGAGATAACTTAATTGCATACCAAATTTTGTCGCTGAAGCGTATGGATTGATTCGAGATATTCTCTCTTTTTGTTAAACAAGTCTTGATAAGCATGGTAGCTGCTGCTGCTAAGCTAGATTAGCCAGGGTGTTGACCTGCTATCCATTCTTAACTGCACCCATAAAGCAGTATTATACTATAAGATCGGCAGGCCAAGCCGTTTGAGAGACGATACTAACCAAACGTCTAGAGTATAAATACTAAACACTAGTCAATGACGGATTATTTAGCACACATAATCAGGGCCCAGAACATGATCGCTCCCTGCTATCCACTAACACAAGCCTCTCAAAAGAAGACTGATGACTGAAGAGATAAGGCTGCCCGCTGCAACAAGGTACCTTTAGCGATGCATCTTTGCGAAGTTTGTCGATATACGTTTATTAAATTGAATGTAGCGTCAATCAACTGTCTAGATGCTATTCAGACCAACATCAGAGACTTCTTATCTTTGTATGGTTTCTTGGAGGATCTATGCAGAACGGCTGATAGGCATCTTTCCCCATCTGCCGACACTTCAGTGATACAACTCTATGCTATGATAGTGTCGTATATTGAGGTTACATCAGGTCGTTTCATCCACCGGTGGCAACAACGACATGAAGGAGAACTAAAATAAGAAAATGAAGGAACGAAATGATTATGCTAGTTCACCTAATTACCATGGCGCTGACGGGTCAGCTGTGATCTGGACACCAGTCATGCCTAAGCTGTCATCATATTGTTCTAATCCTATTCGTTTGCTGCGGTAATGACGTAACAGGGAATCTAATCATGCCACCCTCTTATCTTCCAACATGCCATATCATTGTCTACTGACCTTAGTCTAAGCACCCTCTGCTAGAGGTTCGAGAAAAAGTATCCTTTGCTCATACAGTTTCCAACAGGAAAGAGAAGGACGAGAAATCAAGGATACAAGTGCCTGAAATTGGATAACTTAATCTTCAATCAAGGCCAGGCAAAAGGCGCGATATGGGAATGGAAACACCACGCACCAACTTGGCAAATAGGCACCAAGAAACTTTTTTGAACCGAAGGATAAAATGCAAGAACATGGAAGCAATAGCCATATGTCAATGATTTGCAAATTGGGGTTTTCAATGATCATGTCGTCAATTTAAAATCTCTAAGCAAAAATAACTAATTGGAGGTCCTTCGCCGTGGCTCCACGTAGATCATTGTCTTTGCTATTCGTTCATCTACCGCATCTGATAAACTAAAATGTTGTGGTTTGCTGGACGTTTTATAAATTTAATGTCATTTCTGATTGGACAGGTAAGTATGCAACGGTTTTCCAATACACTATGCCTGATGAAAAAGAAAACGATCCTTGTTCGCTTGATCTATATCAGGCTCGGAATCTCAGACGAATCCACACTCACACTAATATTTTGCCAGAATAAACGAAAACCTGGAAAAATCATTTTCGTATACTATTAGTGGTAGTAAAAAAATGAAACAAATAATCCGGGCGTCATGGATGGGAGCGCCACCAATTCATTAATAAAATGAGCAACTGCCCGATCAGGCGATCAGGGATGAACGTAACTGCGCAAAAGAAGAAATTCAAGGCATTGGCCGGTCGAAACCAAATCATTGGATTTTCTTGTTTCCAGTTGTTGATCATTGGAATCCATTATTCTTGCGTGATTGCTTCAACTTTACTGCAAGCAAAAAAAATTTTCTCGAAAGAAATACAATGCCGATCCAATCAAAACCGTCTCGGATACGGCATGATTGTCCACTCAGTGCTGGCATTGCCCAACGATTCGGATCTTCCTTTCCACTGGCGTCCACGCAGTTTCACCGCCTTTCTTGTGTAACTGATCTTCGTTGGAGTGGGGGAATCATGTGTAGACCGGCCTTTTCTGGACGGAGAACATATCTAACCGATTCCCGGTTCGTGTTTCCCTCGACCACTCTGCCCGGTTAGATTGTTCCTTGCTACTACTCCAACCGCTACTACTACTAATTTGTGAAGTTTGGTGCGACCATTTGCTCGTCCAGGACTTGAGGCAGTGACGTGTGAGCGATCGTGTCCACGGGTTGCGATCAAGAACGAACGAACATTGATTTTTTGGGCATAAATACGGCTCCAATTTGGCACCATTGTCGGCCAAAAGTGACCCCTTAGACGCAATCGGCGAACGCAGCAGGCCTGGTCGACAGACCACGACCGCTGCGCACAGCGGAAGCGATCAGGTCCCCGGCCGGCGACGTCGACATGCACGGCGGTACGCCCCCTTCGGCTCGTCCGCGTCCTCCACCCAAAACGCGCAGGCCGCGGCACCGTTCGGCCGTCTCACCAGACAACCCCAACCACACGGAATTCACGTCCTCCGGGGCCCGGGCCCCGGCAAAGCAAAGCGCGGGCGCGCCCCTGCGGCAAGTAGACGCGAGTCACGCGACGAGCTCCCCTCCCCGCGGCAGTGAGGTCTGGACTCAGGAGGATCTCCGTTTTCCCTGGACGGGCGATCGGCCGCGGCCAACCACGATCCGCGCGCGGGTTGTCGGTTGCCCATCCGAAACTTCAGTTCCAGCCGGGTTTACACTCGCGCAGCCACGCCGCCGCGGATCGTGTGCGTGGATACCAAATCCGGCTCTGGGGACGTGAAATCATCGCTGCTACTTGCGTGATACTCCTACTGGCATTGGGTTTTTTAAGGCAACGTGGTCGTGGAACGCCGAGACGCATGTATCCCCGCGCGCGGTAATCGTTTCAACTCGTCAGGAGATGTATTTTTAGTTTTTACCCGGTCGCAGTCGCGGCTTCATTTGTTTACGGCATTTTTTACCTGGACGCCGCGGCTTTGTTTAATCCGTCCATGGTCCATGGAGTCGCATCGCACGGATACTTCGTTGATGCTAGCCCTCGATCGAGCCCCACTTCGTCCCAGCCGCCATCAACGCCATTCACTACCATGACGACTGGATCGGAGTCAGACTGCTCGCTGGCCGCTGCTGTACACTTGCATCGTTGGCCTCTGTCGGTACACCAGGTGCGAGCGACTCCACCGTCGCCCGGAGACGGGGTCACACAGGTGGCGACGAAGAATCAGCAAGCACTTCGCCGCCGCGTCGGTCGGTCCGTTCCATTTCCACGATCTAGAATCAATCGCCTCTCGTCCGGCTATCTCATCACCACGCTCCGCACATGCACGGGGCCGTGCTCGTGCTGCCGCTCGGAAGAATCCAAGGAGCGCTTGGTCATTGACTAGTCTATTACGGGGTCGATCTATGCATACGGACCGTACGCCCACTGGAAGTTGTAAATGCATCTCGATGCGATGCGGCTGCGTTTGATCCACTCCAATGGGCGCTAGTAGAATATTGGCTGTGCGTTCCTTTGGACCAACGCGACGCGATCGACCAGGGGTTGAAAGGAGGGAAAAAAACAACGCCGATGATTGGTGATCTGGATCGAGCGGCGGCAGCCGTGGACACGGCACGAGCGGCCGCTGGTGGCGCTGCCGGTACGGACAATAATGGCTAACCGTGCCGTACTTATTCATTCGCCCGTCAATCATTCATGCGCTCACCTGCAGCAGCAACGGCGGCAGGTCGAATCGGAAAAGCACAAACGCGATCGGCTCTTGTCCATGGATCGGCGAATGGGCACGAATTCTGTGTGAGTGACGTACCATTTGAATCCAATAAATCGAATTCTGAATTCTTGATTCTAGAATTCAGATTTTAAGAATTCAAAATCTCAGCTGTTTGAATCAAGAGATTTTATTGAATTTTTTAGATTTTAAAATTTGAATTCTGTAAATTCAAAGTTCCAACTTTTTAAATTATGATATTTTATCATTTTAAGTATATTGATATGCATTGTGATATAAAATTTTAAATAATATTTAAATCTATGAAATTATATAAAATTTTATAATCTTTTAAAAACTCACTTGTTTGGATACGTATAAAATTTTTTTTTATCGTAATCGCATAGGATTCAAACAGGGAGTGAGTCGTCGCACAGTCTTCCGCCGCCAACTTCACAATGTGGACCGCAGTACGCAGTTACAAGTACGGCTACTTGTACTTCATCCGGTGTTTTTTGTTGATGCTGACTAGCTCTACAACACAAAATGGAAATGATAATCATGCATGCAAAAACGCTCTTTGCGTGTGAGAATTCTGTGTGATTCTGTTGAAGATACTAACTACACTTACGAATTTTACAAAATGTTTTTTTTTCTTAAATCTTCATTCCAAGAGTTAACACTGTCGGGCGGCACAAGTACAAAAGCAAAGCTACAAAATCTCATACGATCACATCGTTTGGACTCCTCTTCTTCTTTGCCCCTTCCTGTCGTTGTCGATGTCCATCACCAACAATTCACTCCATGTCTCTAAAATGGTCCACTACGACAATTCTTGCTCAAAGCTAGGCTAACCACTCACCCTCTCTCCGACACACACTGACACACATCCACTGCTACAGCCTACACTCGCTCAATTTTATCTCTTTTAAAAAAAATAGTAAGAAACCAGTTCATAAAGCTACTCCCTCTATTTCTGCTCTCGCCCTCTCCCTCGCTTTTGCCACTTCTCACCGTCCACCCACGCATTCCTCATTTAGCTCCCCTACCCGCCTCTTTCTCTGCTTGCTTTCCTCCGCGACCATCTCCCGCCCGAGCCCGCCGATGGCGAACCCTCCCGAGCTGTACCACAAGATCCTCAATCTTCCCAAGGACACCTCGCCGTCCGAAATCCGCGCCGCCTACAAGAGCCTCGTCAAGAAATGGCACCCCGACAAGCACCCGCCGTCGACCAAGCCCGAGGCCGAGGCGCGGTTCAAGGCCATCACCGAGGCATACGAGGTGAGCAGTCTTTCACCACGCGGGGAGGACTTGTTGATTGCGAATTGCGCAGAATGTTTCGTGACGTCGTTCCCGGTTTCTGCTGCCGCAGGCGCTCCTGGACCATCAGCAGGAGAACAGGGCGGTGTTCGGGGTGTGCAACGACGGCCGGGCGGGCGAGAGGCCGCCGCCTTTCGTCCGAGACGCGCCGCGCATGGAGAGGACGCGGAGCGACGACTTTTACGCGAGGAGCGCGCCCGGGACGCCGGCGAGGGAGTTCAAGAAGGTATACAGCTCCGGCAACTCCGAAGGACGGCGCGCCTTCGCCGAATTCTCCAGCTCCATCATGCGCAAGGCGCCACCGCTGGAGCGCAAGCTCGAGTGCACCCTCGAGGAGCTCTGCCGCGGATGCAAGAAGGAGGTCAAGTTCAGCCGCGACGTCGTCACCAAGAACGGGTACTTCGTTCTCTCCCCTCATTGCCTTTCTGACACGGTTACACCTCATCATCCGCGAGCAATACTGATTGAAGACACCTTACTTGAAATCTGGCGAGCAGTCAGTTGTCTTCAGCTGTTCTTTATAAAACCAAAGGAATAATCAAAGAGCTGGTAACCAAAATTATGAGTTAATCTATGGTTGGAAACTTGAGGCCAGGGTAGGCACGACATCAGACTTCGTTCTGATGGGGACACACATTCCACTTTCTGTCATGCCAATTCGCTGCGCTGTTTGGAAATGCTCGACGAACAGTAAACCAGCACAATCGCTTTCCGCTTTATTTCAAGGCCATGGCGGGAGCACTTCCTTCCTCTGTGTTTTACGGTGGGGGAGGTGAGTGACCACTTTACAGGCCTGCCTCTGCCTGCATTTGTGGTTCGTCAGTGGAATATTTAGCTTACTTTGGAACATAGCCACCACGGAACCCTTTACACGAGCTCAAAGCTTTTCCCCTTGCCGGCATCTATCCTATTCGTGCAAGTTCATCCTACCTAACACAAGCCATGAATGAACGATTGCAATGTTTTAATTCGAACGGGGATAAGCGCTGGCTAGGATCCTTCCATATCGGTGGATATAATTCAGAGGTGTCAAGATGCTTTGTTTGCCACATATGTGTATGCGTGTTCGTTGGAAGCTTTTAATTATATCTGGCAGAGATGTGGTCCTAGTTTCGAGCGATCGGCAGTATTCATAATTCTATGTTTTTACATGTGAGGGTTGCGGTCTAGTAGTTGGTTTCAGAGACAATGACTCCTGAACTCCCTCTCACTCTCACTCTTGGATTGACCACACTCAGTTGGCTCGCGTTCTGTGCAGGTTGATTGTTAAGAAGGAGGTGAGTCAGATGGTCCTGGTGAAACCAGGTTGGAAGAAGGGTAAACAGGTCGTACTCGAAGGCATGGGTGACGAGCGACCTGGCTGCCTACCGGGCGACGCGATCTTCACCGTGTCGGAGAAGAAGCACCCGGCGTTCAAGCGAGTGGGCGACGACCTGGTGCTGAAAGCGGAGGTGCCGCTGGTGAGCGCGCTCACCGGGTGGTCGTTCTCGTTCAGGCTCCTCAGCGGCAAGAAGGTGAGCATCTCGTTCCACGACGAGATCATCCGCCCGCGGTACGAGAAGGTCATCCGAGGCGAAGGGATGCCGGTCGCCGGGCAGAAAGGCGCGCGGGGCGACCTCAAGCTGAAGTTCGAGGTCGTGTTCCCCAAGGAGCTGACCGACGAGCAGCGCGCCGGGCTCGCCGAGATCCTGAAAGGATGCTGCTGAGCAGAGCTTGCCACGATGCCAGGTCCAGTCAGGGTTTCTTGGCCGTGTGTCAATACTCAAAGCGAGTGAGTACATAAAGAGAGACGTGCCTTGTACATACAGAGGTTTTGTAAGAATGAATGAAACGCGAGGCGAGCCTTCTGCGAAGAGGATACGATGCCCCCACATGTGCTCGTTGCCTGCGTGAGCTGGATGTGCTTATTCTGATGAGATCTCGCCGCCTTCTTTTGTCCTTACCAGCCGTTCGATTGATTACTTCAACTTCATTCACTCCATTAGCCGTTGGAAAGTGTGGCTTGAAAACCTTGTACTAACATACCAAATGCCACTTCCACGATCTCGCCGCCTTCTTTTGTCCTTACCAGCCGTTTGATTGATCACTTACACTTCATTCACTCCATTAGCCGTCGGAAAGTGTGGCTTGAAAAGCCTTGTACTACCATACCAAATGCCACTTCCACGGTTCCACCTGCTAACTAACCCTGCCTGCCCCCAGCCCTTTTGTCCTTTGAAAGGAGCTGGTAAAATGCGCTTTGCAGGGCGAACCGGTGGTGGTTTCATCGCTTGGTATGCAGTGTTTGCCTTTGGGTCAATGACACCTTTGCCTAATCCCTTCCTTGGACTGCAGTAAATTGCAGCTCTGCTTTGTGCTTTCCCCTGCTTTTGTGCTAACGACATACATGTAGCTGATTGATTATTCAGAGAGAGAGCCAGAAAGGGGTTGGTCAGGAATACCAGTGATTCCACTGCTTCTGACGGTCCAGTGCTTGGGCCAGCTTCTGGAGAAAATTATCCTCCAACTGGACCACATCCATGAACCGCTGGTACTCGAGTGAAATGCGGAAATTGAATGCAATGATCTAGCTGTTGGATCCCAAAACAAACGCAGGGAAAGAGCTGGAATGGTTGGTGCAGCGCAGGCTCCCCAACAGATGTCGGGGCCCTGGTGTTTCTTGATGAGAGGGCACAACCAAAACGAACCTGTTGGGCAGTGGTGGTTCGCTGCCAATTGGCATTCGGTAGGGCGGCATATTGGTACGCGCTGCAAGTGGGTGCGGCAGCAGCGGCACAAATGCCATGGAACAACTGGATGGGAGATGCGCCTGGTGTTGATCCGGCATCTGGCACTGTGTTTCCTTTCCTGCTGATGGTTCACTTGTTTCTTGGTTCTGCGTTCTTCTGTAGCAAATTCGACAAAATAATGGGCGTTTTTTATGTGTGCTCGTTAACACTGGCACAAACTCGACCTAAAAAAGATGCTCGAACTTTCACAGATGGCCCGCCGTGAGGTCATAGAAGCAACAAGGCCAGGCCGAGTCCGCTTTAGCCCACTTGGAGCGGTGCCGGCCTAATATCTTGAGGCCCAAGTGCGGTGTGGGATTGGCTCGAGGAACAGCACGCGGCGGGGGCCGACCACGCCTCAAAATTATCAGATTTTTTTAACATTATAGTTTTACTTGATATGTTTAGCGTTATTTCACTCTATTATTTACGGAGTACTTAGTAAGTGTTATTAACATGGACCAAATATATTCAACAAATTAAAAAAATTGTATCTTACACAATCGATTACAGTTGAAATCTACCTAGTATTTTCAGTATTAGCAACCATGACCCAACCACATTGTTGTGTCGGGGCAACCGGGCCCTGGGCTGTATTCAGCGCACCGGCCACGCAGATCAGGAAAGGCAGTTGGCGAGGTGGCGCGTGAACGGGAACAGCCAAATTTGTATCAGATGCGCGCCTTCTTTCTCTGAGCCGAACATCCACTCCTCGACACGCCTCGTTTCCATGTCGAGCGCCACCAGCTTCCACGGCGCCCACAGGTACACAACGTCCCGCCCCGGGTGGAACGCCATGAACAAGAAGGTGACTGCCTCGCTCGCGTCGTCGGCAACGAGGTCCTTGACCCCGAGCTCGTGCTTCAGCGCCCATTCCCCTCCGCCAGCGTTCTTGAGCTCCCAGACCTTGAGTCGCGATCCATCGCTGGACGCGAACCGCAGCCGGCCGCGGCAGTGCCCCGCGCGCGCCCGGCAGCTCACTGGCGCCGGGAGCGCGGTGATCGCGCACGACATGGTGTCGAGGTCGACGCGGACGACGTGGCCCGAGTAGGCCAGCACGTGGAGCGCGCCGCCGAAGTAGTGCATGGTGGCCGACATGGCGTCGGTGTCGATCCCGAAGTCGACCTCGTGATCCCGCCACGCGCCGGCCTCGGAGTCGAACACCTCGATGGACGCGCCGCGGGGCAGCCACCCGGTGAAGCAGACTACCTTGTAGTGCGGGGAGTCGCAGGGGTCGAACGCCAGCACGGAGAGCAGCGTCTTCCCGCGCGGCGCCGGCAGTGCCGCCCACCGCCTCGTGGTCGGGTTCACGACGTGGAACGTCGCCGTCGGGTACGTCGACGCGTAGTAGAGCAGCAGGCCGTTGCATCCGTCGATGATGGTCGACATGCCGTGGCACGGGAAGAAGCCCATGTCCACGGCCTCCGCCACGCCGCCGCCGCCGTCGGGCGCGCACGCGTAGGTGTACGTTTGCTGCTGCTTCCTGCCGCCGTCGCCGCCACCACCACGAAGGCCGTCGTGGAAGAGCACGCCCGACGTGATGAGCGGCAGCCGCCGGCGGAGGTGGTCGCTGGAGATGATGCGGTCCCAGGACGTGGACACGCACCGGAACCGCGCCAGGGACTTGCACGGAAGCCTCGCCAGGATCTCCGTCAGCACATCCTCGCTTATCTCGCCAGCCATCTCTTTAGTTACCAAGGATCGATACAACAAGAGAGCTCTTCCACAGCACACAGCAAACCTCACCAAGCTAGTACAGTAATCAACACAAGCGGCTGCGATTATTTATAAGAACCTTTGGGCTGAGGCTTGATTTCTTCACCACCTTGAACGGGAAGGGATCTGGAACGCGACGAAACCGAAATGCCTCCCGTGGCCGGCACGAAGTGCGTGTAAATGTAGTGACAGCCTGATAGATGACGAGATACACTTGGATGGAAGTATAGAGCTTAATTATCCAATGCTGGAAACCAGAAATGGATGCAGATCGCAGAATGGGCATGCAGCAAAACGTGAAGCGCTTACGCCCTGGATATATATGCGATGTATAGCATGTTTTCTGTTGCCTACAGCTTCGAGATGCTGACATATCAGGATTTTCAGCCGTTTGGAGTGAGCAGGAAACCTCATTCTCTGTGTCAATTGCGCGTTATTGAAATAAAGAGTACGGAGTGCATTGGAATACAACTTTATGCACCAGTTGAGCACAATGTTGGAATTGCGCGTGTGAATGGACAACGATCTATCATTAGAAAAATTCAGAATCAGACTGTTAGATCTTGAACTAGCAACAGAATGCCACGAGGAAAGACTATACCTCATAGTAACATGACGCACTATGTTTTCACCGATACGTAAAGCTCTGTAATCTTTACAACAAAAAAAGGTATATAATGCCAATTAAGAAATCCGTGAAAAAGCTAGACCACTATCTGCCGAAATTGATGCGCAAGAACTCCCCCCGCTCGGCATTGCGTCCAAGCAACAACCGGCGAGCTGGAGACAAGGTCTTCAAGCTGTCCGGCCCCGTCGGCAATGCGCTTCTGCGCGCACGGTGTGGCGTCCACGTACAGAGCTGGAGTGGATCGTCAGAACTGCCACTCATGTATATCTCGTCAGATATTGCCATGTTTCTTATTTTAATTACAGATAGAAAGAGTTTGTTCAGGAAGTCCGTTGCTTCCATGCTTAGGGCTTCAAGCGTACTAACTGGACGGGAGAATCTTGTCGGCGTTCTGACCATCGGCACAGTACAAAATACGATTGTGAGAATGGTGTGCTTTCGTATTTGATGTGGCTTAGTCTATAGAAGACTCAAGAGAATTTTTACCTGGTTCGAGCCATCTCGAACGGTGTAATACCCTACGTCTAGGGATGGTTTATCTCGATGAGAGAGTACAAGGGGTCAGATTCTCTCTTTGAGATCTTTGGGAGAGAATTCGATGTTGTGCTCAACGCACGTATTCGTAGGTTGCTTGCGCGTGAACGGATACGCGCAAGGGCTCTGGGTTTCTTCGTGTTTGTTGTTCTTTCTCTCGTTCTATCGCTCTCATGCTCTCTTTTATATAAGGCGGTTCGGAATTATAAAATAGTGGGCCCTACGCGGTTCTGTTGCCTCGCTGACAGGTCCTTCACTGTTGTCGTCATCATTCGTTATCATTCGTTACGTCTGTCGTCGTTATCGTTCGCTGACAGGTCCTATGCGGTCCTTCACTGTCGTCGTCGTTATTCGTTACGCCCAAGCGCGGGCGTGGCTCATCGCGTCGCACGCAGCGGCGGGTACTGTAGCGACTGTCCAGCACTGTAGTGTCTGTCCGGCACTGTAGTGTCAGCTACAGTGTCGCCGGGTCTTGTCCGTTGACTCCCATGACCCGTCTGTCTCTGCGGCTTTAGCTGGAGTGTCGTCGTGGTGAAATCCGTCCTATCCCGTCAGGACGGTTAGCGGTTGGCCACCGAAGTAAATATGACATAACGCCGTATCTACCCTCAGGGATCGGTCCTCGGGGGCCGACTCTCAGAGGTCGGTGTCACCATGCGTCTTAACATGACTAAGACGTCTTTCGTAGACCGTCACCTCGGGATCGAACCGTGCATTCGTGCACCGTCGTCTGACCCCTAAACTTCTCGAGATTTTGACTCACGTGTATGAGTACGAGTCGTCGAGTGTTCGAGGTATATGATCCCAACAAATCTGTTGCTCGTTTCTTGGATGCAATACCACGCCGACGCCGTCCTCGCACTAAGCTTGGCGTCGTCGTCCATGTCATCTGTCCATGAGAGAAATCCGGCACCTGTCGCGGACGGGCCTCTCACCGTACCATCCCTGAACAATTTTTCGCTTTGAGGTTGATGGCCGGTGCACGAGATAGAGATAGAGAAAGCGAGCTCGAGTGCGATCGGGGGTTATCGGTGCGGTTGCCGGGTCGGGGAAGCAAGGACGCTTCGGGGCGGCGTTTTCGGTGGACGCCACTCAAAGCTTCCCCTGCTGCTCCTGGTGCTCGCCTGAAATTCGGTGGTGACGTTGACGCGCTTTCAGAAGAAAGCTTTGTGGTTTCTTGGCACGCCCCACCTCCGCTGCCCGGCCATCTTCGTCGGTTGCTGATGCTGATTCATCGTTTTCTCTTCTTGGAACAGGGCGAAGCGTTACGATCACCGCTTGCTACAGATGGTAGCCATTATTGGGGGGTGGAGGAGACGTAGCAGCTTAAGGATGCTTACACGCGAGATGCTACTACTGTCAAGGGAAAACAACCTATCTAACACTCAATCATTAACAGAAAATTCTAACACAATCAAAAGCACTGCCAGGTAAATTTGACCAATACTCTTGTTCACAAACAACTGAAAAAAAAAACTGGCTAGTTTTTTATTTACTAGAAATCCGTTGGTGTTTTGACTTTTGCGGTTCATGCATTCAGAACAATCTAGAGCAGCCACGTGGCAGCATGGCAGTTATTGCCAACGTTTGTGAAGCCGCAACGCTGCAACCTCTGCTCCAGAATCTCTCCAAACAAAAGCATCTCCTCTCTCTCAAAATGAAAAGGAAGGATCTATCTCCAAGCAACTGGCTAATCCAAAACCAAGAAACAGCACTCCCGTACCGGTTTGGATCACAGAAAGGAACTAGTAGAAAGCCGCAGCAGGGGGTAGATCAAGGTATCATATTTATCGACGATGCAATAGTTACGCAGCTAGTTTTCCAGATTCCATATGTTTTGGTTAGCTGCTAACACAAGCATAGGATATAAGTATGATGTACTAAAAATATTGACATCGTTGATTTCTAACATATTTGTTTTATTAGAAAAATTATTCAAATATGTAAAATTTTGCTATTATTTGATTTATCATTAGTGGAATTTGAATCACGACTAATAATTTTACACATTCTAATAATTTTTTTAATAAGACGAATAATCAAAATTGATGTTAAAAATTAACAACGTTAATATTTTAAAACTGGAGTGAGGGAGCAAAAGTTTGATGACATATTGGAACTCCGTATCAGGTTAGCACCTGACAGAAGGGAATGGAATGTCACGGGGAATCGTGAATATCAGTCAGGCAAGAAAAGCAACTTCACTCAAACATAAAATATGCTCACCCAAGCAGTCGAATTCAAGGTACAAGCTGTCACAAATCAACGGACCAGAGATCGCATATATAATATGAAGTTAACATCATGTGAAATAAAATAGAGAACCGCCATGGATGACATCTTCAATATTTATTCCCGGAAGAAGGCCAGTCCCCATCGGGAGAACTGGAAGCAACTCAAAAACTCAAGAATACCACAAACCACCGCCTTCCCAGTCCCAACGGACAGCTGACTAGCACGATTCACCATTTTGTTCAGGAGTGACACAGAAGGTGTCAATATGCCTTTTCTGCTGAAAACCAACGGAAAGCTGCCTTCTAAACACGATCCCAGCTTGAGGCCAAGTGCAAAAACTAGAGAAGTCCACCCAAACAAATGAAGTACACTCATGAACGATACTGATAATATATTTACCAATCTCTTTATAGCAAATAATGCATAGTACAGTATTACATCCGTTACAAAATATAATCATTTCTATATTTTTACTTATAATATTTAGAAATGTACATAATTTTTAATATAAAAATATAATTTTTATAAAAGCTTATTTCTTAATGAATTTAAAAAATATATTTTTATATATAATAAAATATTATTAATTATACATTATTAATTATCAAAGTAATAAAAATTTGACTTTGACTAAACTAAAAAACTTATATTTTAAAACGGAGAGAGCACGAAAGCCAACGGGAACATGCCTGGGTTCCTTACACTTAAAGTACATTGTTCTTACACTTAAAAGAAGTACTACACTGTTCCAGCACCCTTCACATGCTTTCCAGTTCCAGGTAAAAATTCGCTTCTACATTCCCTTGGATCCGGAGTGGAACAGGGACAAAAAAAAAATATCAATCTACTGCTGCAATAGAATGACAGCAGCATCACAGTCAACTACTTCCCTCCGAACTGAGATCACAGATGAGCTTAGCTGCTTAGATAACAGCAGGATTTCAACATGTACAATTGAGATCACAAAAGTTCACCGTCGTTTAGTGCTTTTTTTTTCCACGGGTCTCTTGGGCTGCTACTGGGCCCCCAGAAAAAGCTTACTCGACGGGCGTCGTTCGTTGTTTAGTTGCCGGCGCATTCAACGAACTGAACAGATCGCTTCCTCGCGAAGGCTCTCGTTCTTTGGCACTGTAGCACCGGCGATTCCAGCGGCGACTCGGTGAGATTCGGCTCCCCCTCCGTCGAGTGGCCGGTCTGCTCGCCTCCGACTGCCTCTCAGAGGTCAAAGGAGGTGGGTAGTCGGCTTCGACGGTGAGGTTCGGTCTAGGTCTAGTAGATTAGTTAGTTTTTAAGGTTATAATAGGTTTTTCCGATGAATGTTGTGTCATTTTCATCGGTTCTTTTGTCCTTTCGAAGTTTCTCCGTCGATTCCAGCTGCAGTGGCCTCGTTGGAAATTTCATGAGGTATGTCTTTGGGTAGGTGTTTTGAAATTCCTTTCTTGGTTTTTTTGGTGTTGGTGGATAGGAAGTCATCAGGACAGCGACGAGCGTCCCATCCCAATCCTTGTAACGAAGATGTGGTCGACTATGTGTCGGTGTGTTCAACGATTTCAGTGCATACCAGCTTGACTGATATGCCACTCGTGGCTATTGGAAAAAATAAGGATTCTTCGTATGCTTGGGGTGCGCCTTCGAGCTGTTCCATTAGTCCTCTGCTCATTGATGTAGTTGGGAGGGAGGACGAGCGGCGTTTTCGATCTGAGCTGACAAAGAACTTAAGAAAGGATCTCTTGTACTCTATAATGTAATTTTTGTCTCTTTCAGAGGTTTGGTTGTAAGATGCTAGATGTAAATTTATTTATATATTAATAATAATCCAACCCATTCTTTTAAAAAAAAAGTTGCTGGCGAATGCACATGTGGGTCTGATTAGTGATGCTGGCTCCGTCTGGCCCCACTCGGCCACTCGGTTTCGGAGTGAGAACTGAGAAATGAACCGGTGCCGTTGCTCGAATCTCCAGGCGCAATGCAAATAGCCGTCCGCCGCGTTAGCCGGTGAATTTGGGCCGCTTTCGCTTGCGCTGCCAATTTTTTTTTCAAGATCGCATTTGACGCATTTTGTATCAAGAGAGAAAAAAAAAACAAGTACAATACGATCTTGTAACTATAGACGCCAACGAACAATAGTGTCTGAAAACTCTAAGCTAGAGTGTCTAAAAAAGCAACTAGAGAGTCAAACGGGCTTTAGTAACATGCTTGCGCTGCCGCCTGATTCCGTCATGCAGTTCCTCGGTGTCGTGCTAACGGCGGCGTTCAAGGAATGCTCGTGCTCGGCGCTGCCCCCCTCTCCGGCTCCGCCACGTCTGGTCCGCATGGCGAGGAACCCCAGCCGCACCGTCTACATAGGAGAGAGCTCTCTCCGCGCTCGCGATCCCCTGCTCTCGTGTCTCATACCATCGGATTCGTTGCCCTAAGGGCCCCAGTTTCCCCCGCTGCTGGCTATGCTTGGAGCAGGCAGGTTTCACAGCTTCTAGATGAGCAAATTCTGTCATATCTATGTTGTATTTCATTGGAGAGATGCGATAATGTTTGAAAGCTACTCGAGGTATGTTTATCTTTTTAATTAATCTCAGCTGTTAATTTTTAAAAATTAGTACTGCGTCTACTATTTTTTTTACCAGCTCAGTTTTTTTATACTGAGTATAATATTTCGATACCTTTGATTAGATATCTCTCTATTTTTAACCATTACATATGATATATAACTATAAGCACTGTATCATCTCTCGTTTCATTGTGCATGTAAACGTTGTTGTTGCCTCATGGGTCATGTCTAGGTTATATTTCAATGAGTATTATTTTCAACGGAAATTATTGTCTTAAAGGTAACCCTATCACGTCATGTGCTCCATTAAGTACACTTACGCAGTCGTGCCTACCACGTAAATCAATCTATTTATCTGTGCTTGAGTCAGGAAGAACAAAGAAATTCTTCGATGCAAGCCTGGCAGCAATATCCTTTTGCGTTGACATTGCAGAGGAAAAGCGAATCAAGCGACAGAAGACTCGGTTTTATCAGGGTTTGAGGAACCGATTGAACTGTGGAAATCGACCGCCGGCGAGTTGAGGGTTTTTGAAAAAACCAAAAAAACCAGTTCAAAAACCGGTCAAAATTCATTTTTTGAATTCTACAGCGGCTGACTGTTTTTAAACCGTTAAGCCGGATGGTTTTACCGGTTAGCCGGCCGATTTCAGCGGCTAACCGGCCCAGTTTCTGGGGGAACCGACAAGGCGATAAACCGGCCAGTTGGGCGAAAAATCGGGCGACAAAATGAAAAACCGGAAAAATATTGTAAAATAAGAAGAAGAAAAATAGAAAAGTCTAGAAATTTTTTGCATGACTTCTCCTAAATTTTTGCAATACATTTACACAATATATTTTTCGTCAATGGATAAAAAAATATACAATTTGACAATATATCTGTACCAATGAAATCTATAGTTCATACATAAAGTTTATGGACCAATATCTAAACTAGCAGCAATGGTTTCTGTGTGAAAAAATTTAGACCACGTCTTTCCAATTGCTGACTTTGCTAGCTTGCTCTTTGCCGTCCATGTACCAGTATCTATCCTGGTTTAAACCCGTTCCTTGCCACTGGACTTCTGTGACACTGATCTTCTCATTATGACAAACAATCTCCCACCACATTAAGAGGAACCCCCACCACCTTAAGAGGAAGCACCTACACTTTGAGAAGAACCACGTGCACCCGACGAACCACCAACACATTGCTCGAACTAACCATCATACATACGCTGTTGCTGTCAGAATTCTTTCTCCTCTCTAGATAGACTCATAGTAGCCTGCAGCTCCTCATTATACTTCACATTCATATTGCTCTCACCTGCAACCTTTTGTTATCTCAGAGCCTGTCTAGCTCGAGCCTTTCACCGCTCAGCGGTCCTATCAAGCTCTCGACGAAAATAGTCCCACACCTCAGCAGGAACGTGAGCACAACCCCTCACATTGTTGCCTCGATGTGTCAAATGTTAATTGAATCTCGTGGCACCACCCTTTCTCTTCACGCTCTTGCAATACTTGCAACCGAATCCAGGGTACACGTTTTTTCCGTGTTGCCAAACCGAATCTGATTGATCCGTCATATTACATTAAAAAAACAATGAAAATAAGAAACTATTTTGTACAACTATGAACTAAATGATCCAACATTTGAGGAAAATCAACTAAACCCTAACCTACCTCCTCTGCCTCGGCTAACTGAGTAGATAGGCCGACTAACCGGTCTAATCGAGCGGCTTACTGCGCTAGCCGACTGGTAAGCCAGTGCCTTGGCTTCTCTCGCACGGGCGCACGTTGGAGCTCGGCTAGCCGCCGGGACCGAGCGGCTTTCCGCTCTTATCGCGCGGCTTGCCGCTGCCAGCGGTGGACCGCGCAACCGAGCGGCTAGCAGGTGATTTCGCCCGGTTAGCCGGCCTTTGGCGACAGCTTCTGATGGAGTGGCGGCGAACGGGGAGCAGATCGATGGAGCACGGGCGGCAGAGAGCGGCGGGACGAGTGGAGAAGAAATATGCGGCTCCGGTGCTCACAGGAGAGGATATACCTCCTTTTCATTTTCTTCATTCAATCTTCTTTGATTTTTTCGCACTTAATTCTTCGATTTTTTACAAACAGATTTCACCACAATTCGTCATTTTTTATCCAGTTTTTTTTTACATATTTTTTATTTTAAAATTCATCAAATTTTCAAAATTTCAAAAATTCTAATTTGAGAACCAGTCTACCAGCCAAACCGGACCGGACCGGACCGGTTTGACCGGTTTTCGCGAAAACCGGTCCGGTTTGGCTGGTTTTTGAAACCTTGGGTTGTATGACTCTTGTACTTTGAGTAAATTCCCATGGTTGTTATGCATTAGAAGCTTACTTGTCATCTGTCACAGCTGACTATGCCCTATTTGTAACGCAGGAATTTGATAAGAAAAAATGTAGGAAAGAGAAAAAAAATAAGTGTTCCAAACGGAGCCTAGATTTTATTTAAATTTATTTATTTTTGATGTTAGGTGGGGGGAAATCTGAGATGTCCTGCAACTTTTTTATGTTTGACAAGTATGATGTTTTTCTACTATCACTTCCACCTATCGTCTTATCTGTAATAATAATCACGAGTGACACTGTCATTATCCGAACCACCAACAAAAGAGGGGAGAAAGAAAGGTACGTGACTAAGTGATGACAAAGCTACTTGTCATCTCACCGTTCACTTGCTTCACTAAAAATGCCATTACTCTGTTGCAGAACAACATCGTTCATGGCATACCACCGAGGCACTCAAATTTGACTCAATTAACCCAAAACTATCTTATCCCCAAGCGAGAATTCCGACAGCTGAAATAGTTTACACATATCGTGCTTTTGTGTCAATGCTTCTGGGTCCCTCTGCCTTCTTCAAGGTTAAAACCATACTTCAAGCCATGCATCAAAATGATGCCTCCCTCCTCAAGTAAGTTTACTTGAGTTGCACCCCAGCTCCTCTACTGACCTAAGGCCTAGGGCATCTTTCCTTACCTGCCTGATTATTCTTTGGCCACCAAAGCAAATATCATCTCTGTCCTTTGCTATTTTTCTGGTACAACTGATCAAAATCATTTTTGTATAAATGTACAGGTATTGCAGGCTGCGGCAGCTTTCTTCTGCCTCTAAAGTTCTGCGTCCTGTTGATGCAGCCTTTGCTTGCACCTCCAACTGATTGAAGCTGTCCCGTGAACATTGCAATCTGACAGCTTCAGCGATCGATAACACAGTAGCACGTGCACGCTCAGCTGAGCCACAGATTCAACTGACGTGCATGATCTCGCGCCGATCAGAGCCAAAGACTATCGCCGTCGTGAAGTGATGAAGGCAGAGAGCGCCGGGATGCAGGAAGCCGGCGGCATCAACGTCCCCGGCGCGGAGGACGGTGCGGAGGACGTCTTCCTCTGCGTGGCCGCGACGTCCAGAGGCAGCATGAACAAGATGTCGTACTTCCACACCAACGCGCGAGGAGAGGACGCCGAGGCGGCCCGCGCGCTCGCGGCGCTGTGCCTCGATCACGCGCCCGAGCACCACCGGTGGCACCACCACACCGTCGCCGGGGCGCGGACGTTCGCGTTCCTCTCGTCCGACGACGGCCGCACGTACTTCGCCGCAGCGGACCCGACGCCGGGCGGCGCCGAGATAGTCCTGTTCCTGGAACGCGTCCGCGGCGCTTACGACGCCGCGCCCAGGAAGCGCCTGCGCGACGAGGCGGTCGCTCCCGTCGCGCGGCAGTTCGCGCAGGCGCTGCGGGCCGTGGCGGGAGGCAGCTCCAGCACGGCAGACGTGGCGCTTCCGGGAACCTCGCCGCGCGCGGGAATGCCGTCCACACCGTTGGCGCCGGTCTGTCCGACCAGCGCCGCTGACGAGAAAGACGAGGAGCCCCGAGCGCAACCACAACTTCGCGACGTGCAGCAGGAGGAGAACGCGCAGCCGAGGCACCCATCAAGGTGGCGATCGTGGCGGCGCCACGCGGTGATCGCGGTCGCCGTGGACGTGGTGGTGTGCCTTGTGCTGTTCGCCGTGTGGATGGGTGTGTGTAAAGGATTCAGGTGTCTCGCGTGATGAATTCGCGATTTGTGAAGTTGTGAACACAGCAAAACACGATCTGTTTCAGTGTATCGTCCAAAAATATCGGTTCATGTCTTCTTTTTCTCCTCCCTCTCTCATTCAAAAAATCTGAAAGGACCATTTAATAGGCAAAAGCAACTAACTCTTGTTGCTTGCTTCAAGCTTCGAGCATGATTCCTCTAGCTAGGTTGAGCTGAAAAATGATGTCCATTATTACTGAGCGATTCCTGTATCTCCGATGGCAAAGATCCGCGTTAAAACGGTACTCCTACGTGTTGTATGTGGAATGGAAGTAGCATTGGTTAAACCACACCGGGAAACGGTCGTGAATAGACGTACGGGACTGCTTATGGACGGCATGTTCGTTGCCATTGCCTCTTTCGTTTCAGAACTGTCAGACGCGCTCCTTCGGCAGTCTGCTTCAGCGCTTTTTGCCTTTTTGGGTATTCCTCCTGCTCCGTATATTGCAGTTGCAGCATCGGTTGTCACAGGTCTCCGGTTTACCTAATCATATTCAGGTACAGAAAGAGAACATTTCATGGTTGCTTATGATTACACATTAATACCAAGCATTCATGCCACTACTGATTCATGCACAATTAGCTGACGATAAATACTCAGTGCAGCGTACTGCACAATTTTTTAGGTGAGTAGTACTACATAACTGGGCCTCGGTGATAAATTACTCACGTTTGTTTCGGCCCACTGTTGTGGATATAACTTTCCTTGGCCCATCAGGAGCCTATCAGGCCCATACGCAAACAATCGTTTGAGAGCGGTTGGACTTAAGCCGCGACGGTTGTTAACGAGGGGCAATCAATCGACCCAACAGCCGCCCCTTCTCGGGAGAAGATTAATCTGTCCAGCTCGCAGGGCTGAAAGGCTCACTTCTCAGAACGTGCACCGCACTCATGCGCGGCTTCCAGGCGATGCCATGTCAGCGGTAGCGTCGTGGTGGTGCTCAGCCACACGTCATGAGAACGGCCTCCCGATTGCGCTGAAGAAAGGCCTCGGCGCTCGGCGTGGCGTAGTCGGGCAGAAGCGTAGGTGAAGGGGAGCAGAGCACGGGCCGAAGCAGCGCTGCAGTCCTGTATGGCATGAGACATGGATTAATCTGTGGTGTGCTGCTGACGCTTTTAACCGCATGTTCGCCTGCTGCCGCCGCGACCGGTGGAGTGCTGCGCGGCTGTCATGGTCCCTCGGTCCCTCCTTCCCAGCTGGTGATGCCGGTCAAAGAAGCCTCTCTTCCTCTCTGCTCCGCTCGCAGTTGGAGCCAGCTGCCATGCCACTGACTATTTTACTCCAAATCCTGAGCGCATCACTCAGCATGCAATACGGACGTGTCCATGTCTCCAACTCTCCGTGGCTTTTATCTTAGAAATTGATCTTCATCTATTTTGACCCAACGGTTTTAATGGATCTTTGATCTAATCGCGCTCTAATCAGAGGCGCCCAAGTCATCATGGCTGGTGGGTCCCTGTCGTCAGCGCCACAATAAATAGAGGTAGAGAGCCGGCCGGAACTCATGACCTAAGTTCGTCCGTACCGCCGCACCTCACCGACATCTCTAAAGCCGATCCGTGAGGAAGCACTGTGCCAACAGGAAACACCACCGCCACGACGATCGCCGTCACCGAGAGATCGACGACGTCGCCGTGACTTCTACGCCACTGCCCTTTTCACCGACCGACGCTGCCAAGCGCAGAGTACCGCATCGACAAAGGGTAGATTGTCGGAACGTCTTCCACGACTCCAACGACCGGATCCGAAAATATTGACCACTTAAACCACAGTTTTATTACCGACACAGAAACTCTCAAATTTACACTTCGAGACAGAGAAAAGATCACAACAGTTTACGCTAAGCATCTTCGGTTCCAACGATAGTGCAAGACGCTCTCATCGCAGTTCCCCGGCGGGGACGCAAGGCGCTCCAGCCGTCGCACTGAGACGGTCCACGCAGAACGCGAGCGCTTTGAGCTGTCGCCCGCGTTCGACTGGAATACGCATGCTGGAGTGCTGCATCCGTTCTTAAATTATAAATTTTTTTAATTTTTTTAATTTTTTTTAAATTATAAATTATTCTTATTTTTTGAAATATGTTTTTCTCTTTTCAGTACATTTTTAGTCTATTTTTTTCTCTCTTCGCTTTCAAAATATTTTACTTTATCTATTTTCTTTAATTTCTGTGTTAACTCTAAAACGTAAAACGAGATTGAGGGAGTAACACTCCAGTCAGGTGCGCACGGAAATCAGAAGAGGTTAGTATTGTAGCTGAGTGAGCTGTTGTGGGGACGGGCCAGAGATGGCCTCGTAGTCGTGGGTCCATGTATTTGTCCTCACTCCTCGTACAGTAGGACTGCTGGTACCTGTTAGGCTGTCACGCCCATCTCGCGGCTGTCGCGTACTGTACAGTGTCGAAAGCTGCTTTGACCGTGGTGGCCGAGGCCAAGAGCCGGCGGCGGCGAAGGCACAGGATGAATGCTGGTGCTGGGCATCCGAAGCGGTAGGACGATCTCGTATTCTCGTTAAGTTTAGGCTTCGTTTAAAATGCAAAAAAAATTATAAATATTTTATAAAAATTTTACAAAAATTAATTTAATTTTATTAAAAAAAAACGCAGAGAAAAGAGAAAATCCTTCGTTCTAATCGGTGCCTTAACGATCCGGCGTGACCGTGTCGCCGTACGGGGAAAGCAGGCGATGCGGCGCACGGCGAGGCCTCCTGCGCCGGCACCAGGATCTGACGACGACTGCCCCCACATGTCTGAGATCTGCCGCCCGCTGTGATTTCACCGCCGCGGGGCCCGCTCCGCACTCGACTGTGGATTATCTGGATTTTCCAGTTCACAAATATAACTATTTCTAAATTTAATCAAAGTTAAATTCAATTAAATTTGGTTAATAATATTTAAAAATTTAAATAATTTTTAATATAAAAAATTACATATTATAAAATTATATTGTATGAAAATTTTAATAATATAATCTATATATATAATAAAATATTATTAAATTTTTATTAATAATTAAAATGAAAATATTGACTTTGATTAAACTCAAAAATATTTATATTTATAGATGAAGAAAGTAGTGAACTGCTGTTTGCGTTTCTTCTCAGTATAAACATTTCAATGGTAGTAGAAGTACACTACTAAACAAAACGACATGGTATGGTAATGTGGAGTATCACAGGGTATATATGAAGCAAATAAACCGGTAGAAATGGGGAGACAGGATTATTTTTTTAAAAAAAAACGGTGGAGCGCCTATCGCTGTATGCGTGCTTCCTCTTGCTCGCTCAAAACTAAAATCTCTTTTAAACGCAGAATTTCATATGATCTTAAAAATCAATTTAAATTCACAGAAAAAATAAAAAAATAAAAAATTTCACATTCCAAAAGAGACATGCCGCAGTGGTCGGTGGCTTATTGGCACAAGTGGGGGACCTCGACGGCCGGCAGGCGTGGGCCTCTTTTACAGCTGGTCTCGTTCCTCCCAGGGGGACAGTCTGGCCTGTCACGTGGGACAGCTCTAAGCGGGTGTACGTCGCGCCAATTATTTCCAAAACTATTGCGTAGTATTAAATTTAATTTTGATCATTAGTTTTATTAAAAAATTTAATAAATTTTTTATATTTTGATATAATTTAATTTATAATTAAATTTATTTAATCATAACTTAAAATTTTACATATTCAAGCAAATTTTTTAAATAAAACGAATAATCAAAATTGATTGTAAAAATCAACTACGATATTAATTTAAAAACAAAAAAAGTATGCTTGTTCCGTCGTGAGAAGATTAAAAAGAGGATTAAAAGAGATTAATTTTATTACTTTTTAAATATGAATTTAATCTCACTCATTCTGTTCCTTCCATTCCCTCTCTAAACCGAATGAACGGTGCCTAAACGGCACACGCGATCCCCTGAGTCAGCTGCTTACGGCGTTCTGGATAAGAGCGAGTTTAAGCCAGCAGTTTAAAAGGCGTCAACACGTAATGACTATTCAGAATACTTATGTTATGTAAACGAAATTGAGGTTTTAAAGATCCGGTAGAACAGGCTATCCATCGTACCGAACTCGTGACGCACGATTTTGGCGTCGATCGCCATGCCCGTGGAAGGGGCAAAAAAAGAGGAGTCATTTGTTTTAGGGTGAATTTGATACATTCTATTACAATTTTATAAACTTTAAAATATATTATTTTAAAGCAAATTTAATACATACCATTACAATTTTATAAACATTAAAATATATTATTGATATATTAATAACAAATAAAACTCTGCAAATAAATGACACGTGAGCTTAAATAACATATTTTAAATTTTACAAAAATTATAATGATATATATCAAATTAATCCTTTATTTTACATCTTATCCTTCCTGGCAGTAATTCTGAAGAGCGTGGCCAAACCTTGAATATGTGCGGAACGCGAAACACCCTGTGGTTTTGCTCACATGCTTGTGCAAGCTGACCGCTGAGACGAAGAAAACAATAACCATTGGAATGAGCTCGATGAGTTAATCAATGGTAATCAATTTACTGGATGTAGTAACCAAACCGGAATGAGCAGTACAATTCTGTGATCTACTGATAGAAAATTATGGTAGGTTCCCTTTAAGCAAATTTTTTTCCCAGTGGTAAGACAATCAAGCTTTTCTCTACACCGTCGGCCACCGCCCAATACCTCCTACCAAAAGAGGTTGAAAATTGAGTGGAATACATAAATGCTCTGCAACACGGCACGAGTTGACAGTCCTTAACAGACCCGTAGGCTTTGTTGTCTCCCCCGTTCAGGGCCCGATGATTCTTTTTTAATTCTTGAAATTCCTGCGCATTAAAGGCCTCATTAGGTGAAAGGTGAGCTCATGTGGATATAGAAACTCGGGCAGAACAGACCTGGTTTCCAAAATATAATGACCAAATTTCAAGAACCGCTAGTTGGGTCGTCAAACTTCTTGAGGCAAATGTATCAAACATGGCGAAGCACGTCGCTTCACCAAAATCTAACATTCAAAATTACTCATACTCCACTTCGCTACCCACCTTCCAGTTGGTTGGTCAAGCGGTCAACAAATCCAGCCGGCATGTGGAAATTAAGCTAGGAGCCTAGGACGCTGATACATGCGTCAGACCACTTTGGACCAGACTTGATTCCTCCCTTGTTCTCAGAGGAAATAATCCCACATGTTATAGGATAAGGTTCCCTCTGCGATGAAGTAGGTAGCCAAATGATTAGGGAAAGAACCATATAGGCGAGAAAAAACAGAATAAACAAAAATTGTACTATCGGCATTTTCCTCTTGATTATTTAATGTTAACATCTATAGCATCGGTTCAAGTGATTATATAGTCTACCCATAACATAATGATTTCATAAAAACGAGATATTGCTAATTGCCCTAAACCACACATTCACACTAATATACTGAAAGCCAAACCATAGCAGCATAGCTCACCCGCTAACCTATCTTTATCACCCGAGACTTCCTCCAGAAGTCCAGATTAGACCAGGATATTTCATCTTGCTTGATTGAGGATTCACTACTCTCTAAAACAAAACTAAAATTCTGCATGTCTAGATTCCAGTCACCATACATATTTTTCTCGTGTTTTTAAAACTATATGAATATGGGTGTGCCACATATCTTTTTTTAGTTCTCTCTGTACTCCCCTATATTCGTCTGGAAACAAACAACTAGTAGTCAGCAGCAATACATTGCATGGATATACTCATATACACACGGTGCGTCAGAGATTGTATTGCCGCTGACTTGCTGTCTGAGCAATGACCGAGTGCTGGACGAGTCTGTTGTCATCAGTGGTTGCTTCAAGGCCACGACAAATCTCCAGGTAACAGCTAGAAAGAGGCAAAAGCTTTGGCACCGCGTCCTTGAGCCACGGTCAGGTGATTTTCCTCCCGGCAAAACTAACTGGCTGGAGAATAGTTTCTTAACGATTTGGTGAATTCCTTTGTGGGTGCCTAATTATGACCTATAAATAAGTTTCCTGTTTCCACCACAGTATGATGAAGTGGCTAGAGAAAAGAAAGCTCACGACAACACCAGACTTGTTACTTTGTTAGCCTCCATTGATTTTCTTTTACTAATAGAATAATACATATATAGGAGTGCATTATTAATACATATAGCTTAAAAGAAAATGAAGTTTCACAAATGAAGACCCATAGTGTATGTGCTTAATGACTATTGATTTGCCAGAACGTAGCAATGAAAATAAAGTATACTGATCACTAATTCATGGTACTAACTCCCTCATATTAGTATATTTGCTACTAAGATATAGCTAAAAGGATATGATCAGCAAATAAAGATCCAATGACCAATCAGCTCCAAATACCAAAAGAATAGCACTGAAGATTCAGATAAGTTTGCCAAAACAAATCGTCCTAAACTCATAACCCCGTTCATGCACCCTTCCGTTTCTGCCACCCTCCAGACAAGGAGAGCCCAATGCCACCCTGTAACTATTGTTCATTATGATAGGGTATTGAGTCATTTTACTGAATACTGGCGGGGGTGGGTGTGCCCCTGGTGTTCTATTTTTATATGATTGTGGCATGGACCAAAAGGACATGGCTGGTGCAAACTGCAAACGCTAGTATATATTGCTGCTATTTGCCCTCTATTCGTCTCTCCCCCACCCTTTTTTTCCTCTAACATTTTGCTTTCCTCCCCCTCTCCCTCCTTCCCTCCTCTCTCTTCCCTTCCATCACCCTCTAACACGACCTAGTCCTAGACAATCTGATAACTCGCTAGTTTTGTTGGTTATTCTTGGAGATAGATCTGTTGCTGAGGTGAAGCTTGTAGTTCCACCAAGTGTTATGGGGCAGTTTGGAGACACAACCTACACCAAAGTGTTTGTAGGGGGTCTGGCATGGGAAACCCAGAAGGAGACCATGAGGAAGTATTTTGAGCAGTTTGGGGATATCCTAGAGGCCGTGGTCATCACTGACAAGAACACCGGCAGATCTAAGGGATACGGATTTGTATGACCTTACACACTTCATCTCCTTTATATGCATTTTTGACCTGGCTCCTTTATAATGCACTCAAGCTGCAGTTCATTCTATAGACGTTTAAGCTTATAATCCACGTGTTTCTTTTTTAATGCAACACACCACGTTTGCTTAATTTCAATTAATTTTGCACCATGAATTCACATTGCAGGTTACCTTCCGGGAGCCAGAAGCGGCAATGAAGGCTTGCGTTGATCCTGCGCCTGTGATCGATGAGAGGAGGGCTAATTGCAATCTGGCTTGCCTTGAGGTTCAAAGATCTAGACCTCCAACTCCGCAGCATGGTTAGATATTTTACCGCTATCATAGAAGTAACTGTTAGTTAGCTTGCTTCACTGGAAGTTATTATCAACAAGTTCTAATACACCCATTTGCCAAAAGCTGCTAAAAAAGAGAACTCATCATTACAGTTCCATGGTACTAGAAATTTTATATACAGTTCCATGGTTACAAGCTAGTTATCATGATTTTGTGCGCTTAAGGTTCCTTCATGCCATTAAAATAAACAAAAGAGCTTAACGAACAAGAATAACATATAACTGGCCTTATACTCTCAAGTGCTAATTAAATGTGATCTTGTATTGGCATCCATTAGAGAAAGAAATGCTTAATGTCCAAATTAAGAAATCAGTATTTAAACATGAAAAATTTACATATTTGAATAATTTTTCGAACAAGACGAATGACCAAAGATGATGTTAAAAATCAACTTTTACAATATTTTAAAAATCAATGGGAGTATTAGCAAGCAATATGTGTAACTCTGTTTCTGTTTTCCTGATGGCATTACAACAGGAGGCGCCAGGAGCTTTAAAGTGATGAAATCCTTTAGCCAGCATGCAGGGATCCAAGGTGGACTGGGTGCAGCTTTTCCTTCTCATGCCACCATCCCTCATTATGCCATCCCACAAGGCCTCCCTTATCATGTCTACGGGTAACATATCTTTCTATCCCTTCCCTCTCTCTCATGTCCTATGAAACTTGAAAGTGCCGAAAGGACTAGCAACGAACTGGGGCGTATCACATGCATGACATGTGCACTGTGACAGGCTACCTTGGTCAATGGTGACTGGGTATGTACTCCCTCCGTCCCACCACAAGTGACGCTAAGTTTTTATCCTGCATGCCTCTCCTCTCTCATCACACAAAGTGACCGCGCATGCTCTGATGGCCCAAAGCAACTTTGTAAGCATATTTACGAGCAACAATAAGGCCTCATACCTCGAAAATCCAGTAGCTAGGCCTACTACATTGAGTATTATATAACTAAGTAATAAATCTGTAACAAAGAGGCTAATATATCATCCTCTCCTTGGCTCTGCAGGCACTCTCCCTACACTCAAGACTACAGCTATTCACCTGTAAGTTTCTAATTAGCATTTCAAAGCTGCTCTTTTAAATTGACCAGCAGCAATTACATAATAATACAGTTATGTTTATATATATTTTTTCTCAAAAACAGTTATCTTTATATACTTCCCTTCAATGATTTTGTAGAGATCAGAACCAATGATACAAAAAGTCTGCATGCATTTTTGCACTACGCATTTATCACAAGAATTATGATATGAAAAATAAAACATGTAAATTACAATGTATAAAATTTCTGGCGACAAAAAGGGCAACATAAAATACTGCACCAGGAGCACAAGACATATATAGTGTATAAAAAGCAAGGAATGAATGAGTTTTTATTTTTTTTTTGAGGAATTGAGGGATAGTATTACTGACGGTTTTAGCTTCAGCAGCATTTCAAATCAAAATCTGAGGATCGACATTCAAGCTTTTGTGCCCTTATTGAACACTTCATTTGTGCTGCAAACAAGCCCTGCATATGTTTTACAGAAGAAAATGTTACAAGTTGCACTCCACATGCCTTTTATTAGAGGACAAATGTAGTAACGTGTAGAATCCATAATCAATAGTCAATCCACCACTAATTGCTTGAAATGCAGGAAAATTTAACTTTTGGTACCTCCATGTCATGAAATAAATACACATACATTAATATGCAAGGAATACGAACATTATCATCCGAAAAAAGTCATGTTTTTATGTTATTGAATCAACTTAATTACCACATGATTCTGACATAAATGATATATTGGCAACATTCGGTGTATTGTTGCTGCACTTTGATAACAAAAGCACATATAAGAAACATCTACTTTAGCACACATCTTGGATAACATGAGCTAACTGCACCACACCAACAGTTAAATGACCCAGATCATTATGCAGGACAGTTAAACAGCTAGAAGGTGAATGAATTGCTTGTGGATGGACATTTCAATCCCAATTTTCCTCAAAAAGTATCATTCTGAATAATGAAGGCCCAGCCTCTACTTTTGCACTACCCACGTTTTTTTCCCTTTTTGGTAACCAGTTTTCCAACAGTGTGACCACTGGGAAAAAAAAAGCATCAATTGCGTATCTTCAATATATGAAGCAATGCAGGGGTGAAATTACTCCGTACCTTCTATCTTACATTGTACAATCATACATGGTATGCAGCCCAATCTATACACATCTGAAACAGCAGAACCTGTTACACAAATAAGCTTCAACGGCGAGACTCCACACCAGGCTCGTATAATCTTACAAGCTCTATAGATCTAATTATTTGGTAGTTGGATAATTTCCTGGATACTGCTATAAAAGCATATTTTAAAGTAGGTATGTGGATTTACAGTCAACTTGAGTCAGTCAACACAGCATGAATCAGACTATCACACTTTCGTAAGTGGTACATACATAAAAATGGAGGCAGTGCCGCAGTACTGTCGTAATACACAATATAGATTCCCACCATGACCACAGAAACTGAAATATGTTTATTTTTGGAAAACAGAGCATCTACAACATTTATGGAGGAGGCCAGTTCCCATTTTGTGGAGGAACAGCAAACGGCATGGTGACAGGAACAAGTCCTTTTTATCCATATTTCAACTTTGGGCAGTCAGGAAACACTACAACCAACTATATGACAGGACAAGGCTACAACTTGCAATATCCACAAATGTTCCATTTCTCCACTGTGGCTTCCACGGCTGCTGCTGTGACGGGATTTGCCCAGCAGTATGGAGGACCATTGTCACTTGCAGTGAGCCCTCAAGCCCAAGCAGGTACTACTAACTTTATTGTGTGCATCCACTTAAACACATTATCACTATTCAAATCTACTGGTTCTATTGTGATCCTAACTAGCAGTGGCATTGGTTACAATTCATGATGCATGTTATTCTAGCAACAGGAAAATGCAAACACAGACCTGCTATCACAGTATTTCTATTCGAACCAGCCACCAGCATATATTTATCAATCTATCGAGTGACTATACAAGATTTAAAGCAATGCACGTGCAATCAATACAATTAAAAAGTATGAACATAAGTATTTTGTATTAATTTGTAAAGAAGGATCACTTACCATCTTCCCAGGATTAGTTGAATAATAAATTCCCTCCAGCTCAGCTGTGGTACTAATATCTTGACAGTCTGTGTCCCCATTTAACAGGCATGACTATGGCTCCCACAGCTCCAACCCTGCCAACTTCAAGTCAGGCTGCTCATCCTTACCAGCTGATTTCCTCACATTTTGCAGTGTCTGCTGTCCCAGAGCAACCCTTGGCCTAACCATGGTCTCCCCTCTAGAAGTTGCTGTCCTGTTCTTGTTTCCTACGTATTGAGTCCATGCATCCATCTAACATCAAGAGGCACTAGTTGATCATGTTCATCAATCAAAATGACCACCTCCATATCCCACGTGGTCATGTGGTGATTGGAACTTTCTTTAGCCCCAGGATGGGCTTAAAGTTTTACGCCCCAAGGATGTGGGTGTACTAACAGATAAGAACAAATCCCAATCATTCTAACAATACTCCAAGGAAGGAGTGTTAGTTTCAAACCTAGCAAGGGAATAGTTTCAACCCTAGCAAGGGAAGTATGTAGCTAAGATAAACTCTAGAAGTATGACCTAGTGAGGTCCATGCTGATAATAGTCGAATTGGACAAAAATGACAGTTAAACAACTGATTGAGCTAGCATGCCACTTCAAAATTTCATCAGTGGAACAGAAACTGTATTTAACTCAGCCTTGGTGCTTCTGGAAGAAGCGTGGATCAAATCTTGTAGTCTTGTTACCTAGGGCAAATGAATTTAACATCCAGTGCTATGACCTCTTTCAAATGCATATCTCCACCGGCCCACAGACTTTACCAGCACGTCATGTGGTAACTTCATGTGTAACTAACCTCTCAGCTTTTCTAAGCAAATTAGTAGTTGTGCCAACTAATAGTTCATTTTTACCTTTAAGTCGAGAGTTTGCATCTAGGTGGTTAAGGCTCCTAGGAGAGCCTGTGCCCCTAATCAGAGACATGTTCAGAGGAGTGCCAATGTTTATTTTTAGCAATTGGCATTACCCCACATCATTTCAAACATAGTATTAGGGACTCCAAAGAAGGCTCTGGAGTAGCCATGTGCTGCTGTCTAGAGTATTAGGTATTCCAAAGAAGGCTTTGGAGTAGCCAAGTGCTGCTGTGTAACTTACTAACCCAATCGACCCATGGATATATTTTTATTGTCTTGGGTTCACCCCTCATGTAGATGTTCATCACTTCCTGGTGTCAGTACCATGGTTAGGTCCAAGACCCTTCCCTCTACACACACACACACACTCCCTGCCACCCTTCTCTCCTCCCTGCGTGGAGGAACCTTAGTGTTCTTTTAATCTACTATTACCAGACATGATGGTTGTAATAATAAATAGTTACCACGCTACTAGTGGAATTGCAGAACTATTTTGCTATTTCAATGCATATGTAGTTACTATTCGGTCCATTTCATTCTGGTTATAAGTACCTTACTTCCCAACATTATGGTGTACTGTATCATGTTGTGTGAAAATCTGCCTATGGTGATGTTCATGTCTTATTTATGAGCCTTTCAATCACATATCTTCCAGCTTCATGAGAAATCAGATCTACAGAAGCCATAGAAGGGTTTATTTCCTAAATATATAATGCATCAATATTCAATAGACACTAGGAAGGCTCAGACCATTGAAATAAAACACATCCAACTCAGAAGTAAACATAAAAGCAGAATAAATTTCAATAGCAGGTTGAGGAAGCATGTCAACCATGCATCAGTTTCTACTGAACAAAACACTTTGATTAACTGCCTTAGTGTCTCGAGGTTCAAGTATAAGCAAGTTAGCAAGGTCCTTCAAGAGTTTTAAGAGTTCTATAAAAGCCATGCCAAATGATCATTATGGTAAGATTACTATGATTTTTTTTTTTTGAGAATCAGCAGCTTAAGACTACTATAATCAGTAAGTATGCATGTTCGATAACATAACCAAACGGTTTACCTGGCCTCTGCAGTTCTATGTGCAGATTGAAAGTAATGACCAGCGACTATATTCCCAGCAAACCTGTATCACGACAGTATAGACAATCCACTAGTTGACATCACAGTCCAATAGGGCCACCATCTGAGCCAGGTTATGATTTTCCTTCCTTCATTTTTTCTTGAAGGACCAAAGATTAGCAGCTTCAGCGTAGGATTAAATAAACAAATATTGCAGTGCCACATATTTCCTAATAATCTGGCACAGGCACGGTAATTTTATATAATAGCAGATACCCTTGAAATAAATTTTCCGATTATCTTGCAGTTGAAAACAAGTTAGTATGGATCTTATGGGGAGTAACAAGTAACGTGCAAAGCACTTTCTCTAATATACCACTGACCAGCTTGTGAATGAAAAACTCCATTTAAGGGCTGTTGAAAATAAGAAACAGAGCAACCGAGCTTGCATAATTTAGGTCTTGCAACAAGCTGCTACACGAAAAACTAATGGTTCAGAATGGTAGTAGCAATAGTAGCTTACACACAATCACCTAGAGAACAACCCAAGCTTTAAACACTACCAGATCAATGTATAACAACAGGATGTCCAGTTCAACAGGAAGCAAGTTAAACAATGGTCTGCATTTGAATTTTAAGTAATACTATAAACATCTAGCATTAAGCATATATCTTTAGAGCAATATTAAGCATCTATGACATGTCTTCATGATAGAGATGAAGTCCAAGACCAAGACGTGCACAAGCACGACGAAAAGCCATAGCTTCTGCCTTTTGGACAGGATATCCATAGCTAGTATCATCAATAGAAGCAGTTCCAGTGGCCTCTCGGTAGATCTGGTGAAAAAAAGAGCCCACAACATTGTCACAATATTATTCATGTTAGTTATAGCCATATGTTAGGAAAAACTGCAGATGCAACAGCACAAGACAGAGATACCATCATCAAACATTTCAGCGTATTGGTTAATGCAATCCAGCAATACTGGAGCAAACCTAAGACATAGTTTGGAAACTTGATATCAACTTGCAGAGTCGATGAAATGATCCATAAACACAACAATTCTGTGAAACACATAATTTCTGTAATAGTTTCACTAATTATGGGAAACAAATCATAATTCATCATCAGGAAAAATGGGACAATAGACACCAACATGCTTGGAAAAATAAAGTCTGAAAATAACATCAATAAAAGCTTAACACAGTTGGCACACATCACCGTGCAATAGTTATGTTTGACTGAACTCTGATACATGTATTCAGTGAATGCGGTATTTCGTAAAGGTAACAATGGTCCAAAAGATTAATGGGACTCAGTTTGAATTTATCAGAAGCTGGTAGGTTGTTAAATACAAGTGAAAGTAGATTCATCTGTAGATTATGAAAATATGAATGCGAGCTACAAAATTCAGACACCCATCTACTTTTTTGGCTTTCAGAATACCCTTAAAGAGCAGTCATATGCATGTCAAAGCAAGCTGGGACAAAAGAGATACCTCTGCATCAGTCCCATAAAGGGTCACACGATAGACAACAGATACAGATTTCCCGTCAGATGAATAAACAATGCTGCAGACCTCACCAGACCATTCTGCAATGGATTACAAAAGCATAAAGAAAAATACGACATGTAAGTCCTCAGCAATTCAGCCTCTCTGAACTTTAGCCATCAAGGGCAGACATGTATCTGATTCAGTGATTATCAGTAGGTTACCTGGAGCATGTATGTTCAGAATTTTGTTAACAATGTGCCTGCAAGACGAGGCATCAGATATTAGATCATAAGTATAACTGGTTCACAGAACAAAGAAACACAAGAATCAGGATAATGTATATATAGCTAATAGGACCCAACATCTTCATAAAAATGGGCCTCACCATCAGATATGCTCATGCATGACATTAATTCTAACTCTGCTGCAAACCTTTTCAATTCAGAATGACCATATATCAAGTTTATCCTATAGAAGTAGGCAGGTTACTTCTTCACGCGTCATCAATCACATTTGATTCAGTCCTCTGTTAATAAACCACCATTTCTAACTTGAGAAACGGTGCCCAAGGCTTGAACCAAAATTTTAAGCTGTTCTTATGACATGTCGGTTCCACTTCAAAAAACTAAAGAATATACTATCTAACACGATTAGTTTCCTATGAAGTTCGGAAAACACTAAGGGCTGTTTTGCAACGCAGGATTTTCATTGGAATTGTATAGGAATTTCATATGAATAGTTCAATGTCAAAAGAAAATAGTAGGATTTGGGGAAAAGTCCTGCAATCCGAAGAGGCCTAAGATTTGACGACATACATAACCTTGTAATATGCTTATATGCTACTCCAGAATAACTAATGCCTGCACACAAATCTGAAATCAGGGAAAATGAATAAAGAGTGAATGACCACAAATATTCCGAACTAACCGAGCGTTCGCTGCATTGGGTGCTGAAAGCAACGATTTCGATGGGTGATCGCCATATATCGAACGGTGGGCTCACCACGGGATGTACTTGATGGCGAAGCCATTATCCTCGACGCGGGTCTTCACGAGAGACTCAGGAACCCTCTTCCCTAGCTCCTTGAGGATCTCAGCGAGCGGCTTGCAGATGCCCTCGGTGGGGGTGGCCAGCTCGCCGCCAGTGAAGTTGTCATCGTCCTCCGAATGAAGGTTCGGTTCCTGCGGCCGCGGGGTCGCTTGGGCCTTCGCGGCGAAGGGACGCGCGAGCCGAGCGATAGGCGTGCGGCGGAGGAGGAGACGGGCTAGGGCAGCGGGAGCCATGGTGGGGAGTGGAGAGAGTGGGGGGAGAGCGAGGGAGTAGTTTCGATGGGTTAACATTTTTTTAACAAACGGGGAAATTTTGGATGGTTAAATATACTATCTCCGTTTTTAAATTATTGAGCCATATTTCAATTTGATTATTCATACTATTCAAAAAATCAATTTAAATATGTAAAATTATAATTCATAGTTTTAACTACTTTAATAATAAAGCAACTTATAATAAAATATATAATATTTATCAAACTTTTTTTAATAAAACGAATAGTTAAAGTTGATATCTAAATGAACGGTGTCAATAATTTAAAAACGAAAAGAGTATATCCTTATAATTTTATAAGTTTTAAAATATATCATCGGTCATTTATATGTCCGTCCGAATCTGTAACTATCGCTGACGCTGGAGGTTTTGTTACTGTGATGTTTTATCGATGATGTCCATGGGATCTTGAATGAGTCGTGGATAATGTTCGCAACACAGGCATCACCCCATCAAACTCATCGGTGCCGTTTGTCAATTGGGATAAGATAGGTGAGTTTGAGATTGTGAAATAACAAAAAGTTGAGATTTAAGTGAGATACAGAAATGAAGAGTTTAGATCCTTTTATTTCCGTATCTCATTTCCACCCATCATGTTCCCTTACCCAAACGGCACATCAAGTTATCCGGTTCAATGCGCCGAGTGGCCCATTAGCCATCGCTGAATGGTCATGTCATGGTAACCATCCATCGTCAGATCACACTAACTTGATCACATCTATAATATGCACTATATCCCTTTTCGGTTAGATCGGGATAGGATGATTAAGCATAATCACCATTCCATATGTAACACTCAGTCCACGTAGACTTCAAGACTGGAAAACGCATGGAAGCCTGGCCCAGGACACCCGAGATTACGATCTCCACAAAACGCGGATCAAACAAACAACTATATCCGGAGCGTCTAAAAAAACTCTGATCCGTCCAAAGAAAAATTTCTGGTTATTTAACCGATACATCAAACTGTAGCCACGTGTCGAACCAAATTTAGGAGCGATCCCGGAACGCTTGGTGACAGTTTCGGCTGGATGCCCGACGATGCCGCGCAAAACCGGAGACGGGGTCACGTCTCGCACTGCGGCCGTTTTCTTCCACCACAGACCAACGGTTCGGTTCGTGTTTCCGCATATGCCCCTGCAGTCTGAACTCTACTATCCCGTCTTTGAAAAAGTATAATTTTAAAATTTTAAATTTAGCATAATATAGAATCATTCTTAATTTTTTTTATTTTTCTCCTTTATTTTTTTTTACTACATTGTACTCTATTTTTTCTTCCTTAATCCATGTGTTCCAATTTCAAAAAGTCACTCTTTTATGGGCTACGGGAGTACGATAGTTCTCTGCTATGCTGCCATCGCGGATTGTTTTATGTAAATTTTAAACGAGTAGCCAGCACTAATAGTTGGCTGAAATAAACACATGGATCACATAACCTTTTTATTTGTGCTAGCTAAATATTTAAATAAAATATAGTGATTATATTCTCTTAATTGTCAGTATTTGAAGCATTTTGAGGATAAAAAATTTGATATGTTACTAGTGGTGAGAAGTTGATAAGTTAAGGTAAAATAAAAAAAGATAAACATATCTGACTCTTTCTTTGTTGACTACAGTATATTACTCCTTCGTCTCGATTTAGTTGTCGTTTTAAGTGTGGGCACGTAGATTAAAAATAGTGGAAAAAGTGAGATGTCCAACGAGGAGGAAAGAAATAAAGATGCATTGAGAATAGAGAAAAGTGTATTGAAAAGTTAGAATGACAAGTAAAATAGAACTTGAAAACTCTAAAATGACAAGTAATTGGGAACGAAGAGAGTAGTATTTCGAGGATAAGATAAAATCTGACATGAAGCTGCATTATATTGGTTATGGTACAACTAAAATACTTATGTTTCCGAAGAAATTACAAGCTTCACAAGGAAAAGTTACTTATGTAATTTGGTAAATAAGGAACTGTCGATGCACCTTGCACGATGACAACCTCGCAAACGCGTTGAGAATGAGCCAAGGCTGGGTTGGTCAGCAGCTCCAGACGGGAGAGCGACCACCCGAGTTTGAGAAAAAGTTACTTATGTAATTTGATAAATAAAGACCTGTCGATGCACTTTGCCCGATGACAACCCCGCAAACGCGCTGAGAACGAGCCAAGGCTCGGTTGGTCAGCAGCTCCAGGCGAGAGTGCGACCACTCGGGATCGATTCGAGGTATCGAACTCGGGCTCTCACCAAAAGATATTGTTCTCATTTTAATATATTTAAGTGTGGTAAGTGTGGTGTTTCTCACGCGTATTTCTGTCACGTATCGAACTCTAGAGTTCGGTGATCTTTGAAAGGACACGATCTTGGTTGCTGAGTATAATTATTTAAAATTATACGCGAAATGCGTTGGTGTGTTGAGACATAAGTGCGTATAGAAAAGATATTACAAGAGGCTTAAAAAAATAAAAATAAAAACCCGCAAACGCGCGGCGCCAATCGGTAAAAAAGGAGAAATGAGTGACGCCAAATGACGGTACTACCCTGAGTCTTTATTTCCTCCCTTTTCTCGCGCCTTCTTTTCAGAAAGACGGCTGGAACCCAACCACCACCGGACCACCCTACCCCACCTCCAGCTTTATTTCCTCCCTTTTCTCGCGCCTTCTTTTCAGAAAGACGGCTGGAACCCAACCACCACCGGACCAACCTACCCCACCTCCAGCTTAACCATGGTTAGCCCTGCCACGACCTGACGATGACGAGTCCATTCCACCTTAAAATTTACATACACCCATCCCACCGTGCACCAGTAATGCTGACATGGTCCGGGAACTCATCCTCGCCCTCTAGTTCTCAAAAACCTGGCGCACGGGATCAGGCTTCCCCTCGAAGGAATCGACCCCATCACCTTCTCCTCTTTTATCTCCGAGCCGCCGCCGCCGCAAACCCTAACCCGAGTTCCGATCTGGTTAATCGACGACGGTGAGGTGGCAGATCTGAAGGGATCCGACCACGGCGGACGAGGAGATGGTGGTGAACGGCCGGCCGCTGAAGAGGGCGAGGGCGCGGGTGGAGGCCAGGGACTTCACCGGGTTTCCGGCGGCCGGAGACGGCGGGGCGGCCGGGACGTTCAGGGAGGCGATTAGGGGGTTCCTCGCAAAGCATGCGAGGTTGCTGCCGCTGCCTTCCATCTTCTCCCCGGCGGCCGCGGCGGCACCGCCACATCTGCTGATTTGGAGGGTGTCGTTGACCGTCGGGGAGGAAGAGGGCGGCGGCGGCGGAAGGGTGGAGCTCAACGTCGTCGAAGAGGACGTACTCCGATCGGGATCCGTATATTGTGATCAGTGCAGAGTCGTGGGTTAGTTTCTTTCCTCTCCTTTGTTTTTTTTAAGTAAAATCGTGTTCCCAGAAAAATATTTTTAAAGAAGAGGCGTTCTAGGACGGATAACGTTTTTTTTTGTCTTTAGCGATTTTGTTTCGATCTGCCTTTTTGTCTCGATTTATTGCGCGCTTCTGAAAATTCAACATTTCTATTTTATATAATATATTTAAAATTCAGGAGGAAATATTGCGACAATGAGCGGCATGCTGCCGTGTGAATTGAAATCTTCTGGAAGGTTTCGATTTGTTAGCCAATCGATAAGCTGTTGCTTTCACTGTGCGACGTGCGAAACCATGATTGATTCAGTCTACCTTGTCCCTTGACATATACTATTACCATACCGCAGCACGCATATGCAAATGGAATCTTGTCCCTGATGCGTTTGCTCTGTTGTAGGCTGGAGCGGCCACCCTGTCTGCGGGAAGCGATACCATTTTATCATCGAGAACGACAGCAACCAGCTTTCCGGCTGCCGGCGCTCCTGCTGCCTCCGCTGTGGGACTCCCATGGTCACTGGAGCATCAAGGTGGGACAAACAGAAACATCTCAGAAAATAAATATAAGTTTGTAAATATGAAAGTAGAGCTGGGATATGACAGTGTACATAGTTTAGAACTTTTACTTGATATAAGAGGTGTAAATGAATCCGCATATGCTCGAAATCTAGATGCTGGATTGATGGTAGCTGCGAACGGATGTGCTTCTGGTGGGGTCTGGTTACATGTGTAAAATGATGGAAATGCAGACATGTTATATATGTGCATAGTGTTTCTCTCTGTTTTCAGAATCAACATTTCATCAAAAATCCTGAAAAAATCTAGATTCATAGTGTTTAAATGATGCTGCTGCATGCTATTTAGCATGCCTTCTTTACTAATTGACATTGCTCCTCCAGGTGTCTTTTATGCAACTTTGATATGGAAGGTGAGGAGCTTGAAGAGTGCGCATATCTGCATCTGGATGACTCCTCTCACTTGTTGCATGCTGTGGTGCATGCAAATGGTTACGGGCACCTTCTCAGGGTCAATGGCCGTGAAGGAGGCTCAAAATTCCTTACTGGCCATGACATTATGAGCTTCTGGGATCGCCTGTGCAAGGTTCTACATGTGAGGTAAGTGCCTTTTGCTGGTTCTATGAGAAGGTTCTGATCTTTATCCAAATTGATCACTAAGCTGGCTATCATGAATACAGGAAGGTTACTGTCATGGACATATCCAAGAAACATGGTATGGAGTACAGGCTTCTGCATGCGGTCACAAATGGACACCCGTGGTATGGTGAATGGGGATACAAGTTCGGAGCAGGCAGCTTTGCCCTTACCTCAGACACATATGTGAACGCAGTAGATACCCTTTCCAGCATGCATCTGGCGTTGTACTTCTCACACCGCAGCCCCATCAGAACCCAGTTGCAGAACATGATTGCTCTTTATTGGGCACTTTCTGAGCGCCAGCTGGTGACTCTGCGGGACCTTTTCCGTTTTGTTATGCACCTGCTTCATCAAGCCCAAAATATGTCAAAACCATCAACTGATAAGCACAAAGAGCTTATATCTAATGTGCTCTGTACATGGACAAAAGAAGATTTTAATAGAGCTGAAGCTGCAATGCTTAAGGTTCTCCGGGCTGTTCAGTCTGGGAAATGGGTATCCTGGCGTGCACTTAGGGGGGCTGCATCAAAGGCGGTTGATTCACAGGAGCTGCTTGATTGTTCTCTTAGAGAGTTGGTTGGAAAACAACTGGATGATGGGCATTTCATTGCTGCCCGCTGCAATGCTGAGACAAGCGCAATTGAATACAGGTGAGCCTGTCTAACTGCCTCTTGCTATAACTGCTAAACTCATTTGGTATGTTTGCTGACCATTACTTCATGACAAGCAGGCTTGAATCATCCATTCCGTCATCAACTGATGCAGCTGCCTTTCATCCTTCTGTTGAACATATTCTGCATGATCTTAGATTCCTCCATGATGCTCTTCTGAACCCAGAGTCCATGATGTCTACACAACCAGAGGCGGTGCGTGCAGCATCACACAGCGCAGCAGCAAAGATTCTTGACTGCAAGCAGTTCATCAAGCATTATGATGAACATGCTCAGCAAACTTTGAACCCATTTCTGCTTTCTGTGAGATGCTCCGTTGAACTGCTTGATCACCCAAAAGATTACACAACACCACCTGAGGAACTTGTACTTCTACCAGCTAGTGCTACCCTTGCTGAACTGAAACTACAGGCTTCGAGAGCTTTCCAAGAAACTTACCTCATGTTCCAATCCTTCCAGGCTGAACAGCTCCCTGACTTCCCAAATTTTAGTGAAACAACCCTCGTGAAGCATGTTCTTGGCTCAAGCCAGGTGGTTCGGTTAAGGGGACGATGCACTGGGGATTACAGGAGAATCGTACAGTTCAGGATGGAGAGGGGTTTAGAGAACTGGACGGTGGACTGCTCATGCGGTGCCAAGGATGATGATGGGGAGCGTATGCTAGCATGTGACATATGTGGTGTCTGGCAGCACACCAGGTGCTCGGGGATAAGTGATTTTGAGGAAGTCCCTGAGAATTTCATTTGCAGGAAGTGTGCTAGCCCACGCAAAGGAAAAGGCCGTGGTGGCGAGGGTAGTAATGGAGGTGGAAGGGTGGAGGTCAATGCGACTGGGAGGTGCAAGGGTGAGATCCCTGTTGGTGGTCCAGGCAAGTTTGGGCGCATGGCCACCGTTGGGTGACTGTACATATTGTAGTGGAATGTAAATATTAAGGGGGAGGGTAGTAAGCTGCACCTTGAGTTTTTTCTTGGACCTTGAAGGGTTCGTGAATCTTATCTCTGCGCACTGATGCCATGATAATCTGTTCCCCGACTTGCATCTTTTAGGACCTTATGAGTGGTTCATGAATCTTGTCTTGATTCTATGACATCTGGAGTGATGTTAATCTATACCCTCAGTTCCACCCATTTCCTGATGTTCAGCAACAGAATACAAAACTATCGGCTTGAATTTTGGCCAGCATAATGCAAAAAATAATAGATAATACTGGACCAACAACATAAATAACGAGTTGTTCTCTGAAAACGTAATGCTAGCAAGATGGTCCTAAAAGACGCAGAAAAACATAGGTGCGAAGTAGCATAAGATACAGGTGAAACATTCAGGCATTAAAGCAGAGCTGATGACACACGGGCATGTACGGAAAAGCACATAGAACTAGTTAAACATGCTATTGAAGTAATGTAATAAAGGTGATCCATGCTATAAAATTGCTTTAGCACAGTGATGCCATGTCAATTCAAGTGAGCCATCAAGAATAAAAACAGGGCCGATAAGTGGATGATTAGCGTATGTATAAAGAGCGCCTTAACCAATTATCACTGCTATGAACTACTATTATCTATGTCATCTATTAATACGTTGGTAGTGAACAAATAGGTTAACTCTTGCCAAAGGATATTAAAACCAGGAAGAGCATAAGCAACATGATTTGAGCAGACTATTTATGATCTAGGGATGCGCTACTTCAAGCTATCTGGCACACATCATGCTTTTTATGATATAGCCTGAAATATTTTTAGGTGAAATAAAACCAGAGACGGAGGATATTCTAATGAAATTGGAGGTGCAGCAAGCTTCAGCTACAAATTTGGAATATGACAGTTGAATGAGATTGAGACATTGATTCAGGAATCTTGTGTTACGGAGTAATTTGGTACTGGTTGTTGAACATTGAAGGACATAGCTGAAGACTTGAAATTCATCACACCACTGCCCGACAAGCTGGGTTCTCCAAAAATTAGAATGCAAAACCCAACCAGGATAGATAACCAAATAAGATCTTATGTCAGATTTCCACCACGCAAATATAAATAAGATCTTATAACTAGCCTTTTCAGATTTCCACTACGTCCATACCTATGAAATTAGACTTTATAGAAACACTTCAACAGAAAACAATGCAATATGTAGCAATCTAAAGATGCCGTGTTCACTGAAATCAGAATAGAATTACCAGAACAGAGCACGGGACTTGGCTTCAGATATACCCAAAATGTAACGAAGATATGGGGATGCATCAATTTCTGGTGTCTGTCATGATATACATTGCAAACCATTAAACCTTGCGGGAAAACAGGAGAGTGAACTAAGAACATAAAGTTCATTACAGGTGAAGCCAAAAATAGTATCAAACTTCCCAGTCCACCGAAATATAATTACCCTTTTTTCAATAATATCACCAAAAGGTATTTGACTATGATACCAGCATGAAACCAGTTACTTCCTCCCCATCGAACCAATGTAAGCATCAAAAGATAAAATTCAGTAGCAGGCTAAAGAAACCCAAGTTCACCAGGAAAAGAAGCCATCATCTAAGCCAAATATAAATTAAACGAAAAATCAGGTGACAATGAGCCCCAGCAGTGCCAAAATCACATAAACAATAGGATTAATTACTCGTTCATGCTCCTAAACTCTAATACACGAATTTTGGTCAAGGAATTGGGCCCTTCTTGAGCTTCAGTTGCGCCATGTCAGCGTCGCTCCTTTCCGCCATCCGATCTTCAGGAGCTTGAATCGCCACCGTCCCTACCCTCAACTCCGGCGCCGGCCCGCACTCTGCGCTCCACGACCTCCCCAAGCGATTACGACCTCTGCAAGCGATAAGGAGCTCCGTCCTGCCCCACCCTCGCCCGCCACTGCTCCCAGCACCTCCCCCCCCCCCCCCCCCCC
>BCLF01000034.1:2171263-2188780 GCA_001602275.1 Zoysia japonica | reverse complement strand
CCCCCCCCCCCCCCTCTTCGTCATCCACCCGAGGGGTACCGCCAGCCCACCCCTCTCCCCATCGCCCGCCCCCCTGCGCTCCTCGACGGGGCTCCCAGTTTTGGGGATTCATATGTCAATTTTCAATCATCATCTTGTTCTGGTTGCATTTCCGGAACATGCAAGAAGGTTGAGCCATGGGGATGGCAATTGTTCCTGCATGGAAGTTTTGTGCAAATGGAAAATCTAAAAGAAAAATGCATAATTTCAGGGTCATTGGCCTTTTCCATCTTATCATATCATGGAGGTATGCTGTATGAACTTGGTACATTTTGGCAAAGCTCTGGCTAACACTAACCTTATTGCGATAGTGGCTGTAAGCCAGCCTAGTAGGAGATCAAATCGCTCGCCTACTAGCTATTACTTCTGTTGATCAGACTTTCTGCCACCAGATCAGTCCCTGCCACAGATGCACTCTACAGCATTTTCCTACTGCTTTCTCATTTCTGTGTAATACTTTGAGGCTCAAATGGGCCGTATTACTTATTAATCTGCTTCTCTGATGGAGTAGCTTATATTGCGAGCCGTCGGTGCTCAGATTTGATTAATTGCTTAACATCTCAGAAATTTGGACTATGGGCAGATTTGCTTACTTCATTTTGAATTTAACACAAATAAATCTCAGCTTCAAATCATTCCATGGTTATCTTGCCTGCCCGTAATCTGAGTCCTGCAAGTGCTTCATTCTTCGAGGATTATACTCAGAGTTAGGAGCTTATTGTATTAAGCTATAATATTTAAACTTTGGCCAGGTGTTCGGTGCATATGCTTTAGTTGTTCATTTGTATTTGATTGTCTTGCAGCTCCATTTTTTTTAATTGCATAGATAAATATGGAGAGAAACAGATGAGGGCACTATACAGACAGTGATCTACTTAGCCTACGCTATAATAGGTTAAAAAAAACTTTGTTGTGTGCTGAAAACTGGAAAGGCTATCTTTTTAAACATGGAAAAAAAAGAAAGAAAATAATCTGAAACAAGACAAATCACAGAGATGTGTGACAATTTTGATTGAGGTAGAAGTTGAATGAAGCGTAAAATTCCGGTATGGAAATTATGCTAGGGAGTGAGGCACAAAGGGTCAAACAAGTGCAGGTGTTTTGGGTAGACCGCAGCAGACTGCTCCAAAATGTGACAGCACTCTTTTTTCCAGCATGTGCTTTGATATAACTTTATTTTTTAAAAAGAAACATCTCTCACACCATGAAGAATTTGTATATTTTCAGGATATTGGTGAGATATATCAGCAAGAACAGGATTTGAGAAGGCGATTAACTTGTAAGGGGTGCTGACCCTTTTAACAGTGAGGGATAATTATCTCAATCAAATACCATCAAGCAGATAGTAGCATAAACTGCTGCTCAGTAGTAAAAGTACGATCTAAACACGTTTTGTTAGCAAATGCTAATGTGGTTGGACAATTAATATTATATCCAATAATTGGATTTAGATGATAGTTAGTGGAAGTATAATATGTATGAAATCCTATGTTATATTGTCAGGAGTTTCATTTGGTAATCAATTTTTTTTTGTTCTCTTTGATGAAGTTATTCGTGCAAAGGATCCTTAGGAGATGAGTAGCTCCTATCCATCCCCCCCTCCCCCCTTCTACCTATCAAGGATTCATGACATGATATATGAAATTTCTTTTTTTTCTCTCTCTTTGGTGCAGTTCTTCATATTTTTTCTAAATTAAGATAATATGTCACCATGGATTATAAACATATGAGTGTATATATTTCCTAAAGATATAATTTTCATTTTTAATGCTCTAATCAAAACAGATTAATTAGAAGGAGCCATCAAATATACAACAAGAGAAGCGCAGCAAAGCTGCCCTGTGTTTCTAGTCGAAACCCTAAAAGTGGCGCCAAAGGGATTGATGGAATCCGAACTAGAACCATCACTTACCGGATCCAAATCAAGCATCAGAACGTTAATCATACCCATGCCCGTACACCAGGACGCAAATAAAATCTAATGATTAGGTTACTCTACAATGAATTATGAACCCTAATGGTCCGGATGTTTCCCCAATATAAGCAATCAAGTGGCCCTAGCACGGATCAGGATGAAACAAGAACTGCGGAAACGACAGGCTCCCAATTTTCAGCGCCAGAAGCAACAGCCCCTAACCTAAACGGGGAAGGAAGTCCCCCAACTCTGAGCAAGCACACAACCCCACCAGCTGAATTCATTATCGAATTAGACGCCGATCCGACGCAATTGGAGAACCCGAGCGCCCAAAAACGGGGACCGAGTCACCGAGAATCCCCAGTCAATCATCGGAGAAATCTAAATTCGACAGCAGAGAAGCAACCGAACCTGATGGCAGCACAATCCCTAAGCAGCAGAGCGTCACATACGAACAAGAAAATGAGAGGGATCGGACCTGGGTACCGATTAGGGCTCGGCACAACCACGGCGCCTGAAGACCTAACCAGCGACCACACGAACTGGAGCTGAGGCCAGCCTCCGGCCCGAATTCCCGCAGCGAGGCCCCTCCGATCGGGCCGGGTTCTTCCCGGGATCCAATGAGGCATGATGGAGGGCGAGAGAAGCATCAGGATGGCGTCTCATGGAGGAGGAGCAGCAGCTCGAGAAGGGAAGGGTAGGTCGGGTACGGGAGGAGGAAGAATGACGAAAGGGGCTACCAGTTTGGCCGCAATAAAAGATGGCCTCGTCCAGTCGCGGGTAGGGTTCTCGCCCCGCACGGCGGCTGCGGCTGTGTCGCTGCGCGTGGGACCCTTTGTGCATTTTTTTACCTTTACCTCCTTGGGGCCGGTGCATGCAGTTGTCAGCTGGTAACCGCGTCGCCGGTCAATGCGCAGTCCCCGGTTTCGGAAAGCCAATGCTTGTCAACGCTTCAACTTGACGTGCGCGGCGGTGTCCAGTCCAGTCCAGGCCGCGAAGCAGGACAGGAGCAGGGCATCTCCCTGCTTCGCTTTGCGCACAAATGGAAAGCATGGTGTTCGAACGAGCGGATACGGCGCGGTGCTTTTGGATGAAGCCATACTCGTTGTCGTTGATGGGCCAATGGATTTCACTCGTTACGTGCGTGTTTTTACTTTTTTTTTCTCCACCACATTTGCGCGTGCGCGTCGGAGGGGGCGCATGAGTGAAGGGCCTGAAGGCCAGTTGCCCGCCGAAGAAGACTGCGTGAGGCAACGGTGGATGGTCGTGGACCAGGTGAAAGTTTTGGTGTGAACCGGTAACGCGAAGCTGTAACGCAGACCGACATGTTTTACTGACCACGACAGCGAGGGATGACCTTCCTCCAGATTAGCAATCCGCTCTTGCCAAGTTGCCATCTTGGTCGGAGTCGTCGGACTGTCCTCGCCGCGGGCGAGCAAAGGGCAGATAACCGCACGGGCATTCTCTGTTCGGCAACCAGAGTAGGTATGCGGCAGGAAAGCGGTTAAGCGGTCTCCGGCAATCCCATGCGACCCGGACAACGTGAGGCCGGACGGGACGAGGTCACGAGGGAGAGAGCGACGGGCCTGGCCGATGCCCGGCCGCCTGGTGCTGGATGGCGAGAGCGTGCCGCGCGCTGCGCAAGCCGGTGGGGGTGTGGACACTGGGCTGTCTGCGTTCGGTGGCCTGGGTCCGCAAGTCCGTCGACAAAGGGCTAGCTAGGCGTGCTTATTCCAAGCAGTGTGTGCTGAGGTCTGCTTAGAGTTAGCGATCACGAGGCATGTTTATGCACAAGTGACTAACGCTGTTTTTCTGCAGCTGTATCCATACGTCTTCTTGTAGCCTGGAAATTATGATAGCACCATGGAAATTAGCCTGCATTTCCCCTTGTCCGGACAAAGAAGCCTCAGGTTGTTTTCCAAGCGAGAAGCAGATCGTCAAGACACGAATCACAATGCTGGTTAACAACTCCAGTGATCAGCGTAAGAAGCAGGGAGCGGCCCTGGTAATCAATGGAGTTTAAATTATGGTAACCCAGTTCAGATCTACGGGAACATTTAGTTTGCCCTGTAACCTTGCTACTTAATGGAGTTTAAATTATACTAGTCCGGGAGGGAGTCGGTCTTGATCCGTCCAAGAAGCTCGCATCGCCAAATTGGCTAGTCTCTTGGATCTCGTAACCTTGCCACCTCGATTACTAACAGTTTCAGTTCATTGTTAACCCGGGAGGCGACACTGGGCGCAATCTTCTCGTCTGAACTCTAGCCTGGTCTGGCAGACAGGGCACCCGGATGGGTTGCGTATTCCTGGTGCTGGTGGCTGACCTGTCCATATACAGTACTTGGTACGAGTACTGCTAAATGGCGTGACATCGGACCTGACTCTGCGCCGTGAATTAACGTGTGGTCACATGGTGTATTTTCGTGCATCACTTCACCAAATTGTGCGGCTGCGCTACGAAACTGAAATACAGTAGTAACAGTCTTGTTCTAACATGTGTCATGGCTCAACCAACGGATGCAAGTTAAAAATGACCGTGCGTACTTTACATGGGTTTAGCGTGCCGTCTTGAATCTCTTCAAGGACCCGTGTCGCCACAGTACGTAGTACTGGTGAACAGCAGCATGTTCTTGACACCGAGGACAAGCTAAACTGGACGTTTGCGCCTGAACTATCCGCGAATTTGAGCATCTGAGAGTACCATGGATACGGACAAGAACAAAAGGGCGGCCAGGACAGGATGTCCATATCGATCGGACTCGCCGTCTCCTGAATTTACAGCCTCCCAGGGCCAAGGCTATACAACGAATCAACAGCACGGTTGACACAATGTGTGCCTAGACATGTTTCAATGAAGAATTAAGGTGGCATGTAGTACGAGCTGTGGTGGTGGTGGTGGTGGTCGTGCGGCGGCCAATGCACGCCTTCCCTGGGGCACGACGGCAGCAGCGGCGCCGGCTGCGCCAGGTACGTTGGGTACCGTTGTCCCGGCATCAGCACCGACAGGTCCGCCGCCTGCAACACCGCCTCCACCTGAATCGAAACGTGCCGAGGATTTCGTCAGAAACAGTCACAAAACACGCACCGAGATCGATTAACCAACGACTCGCAGCAAAAATCCCAATATACTGTAGGGAGCAAAGGCGAGTGATGAGTCGCCATGCTTGCTTGGCTGCCTGATCTTTACCTTGGGCGGGCTCCGGACCTTGCCGGGCGGGCGGGAGTGCCGATGGTGGTGGGCTCGACGTGGCGCGCCGGCGGGGGTGTCCGTCTGGAAAGCCCGCGGCTTGATGAGGTGCTCGAAGATGGCCATGAGGAGGAAGAGCGAGATGAGGATGGCCGTGGCCGCGAACCCGAAGAAGATGGCGTCCATCGACGTGCCGAAGTTCTTGAGCGTGGACTCCTCGCCCCTGACAACCGGCTGTGACGGTGTCTGCGCCGGGTCCCCCGGCCATGGCCTTGATGAGCTCTGTCCGACCCCGTTCATGGCTGCCAGTGCCAGCAGGCGGGCACTTCTCCGCTTGCAATCGAACTTCTCTCTGCACACCATGTAATTTTCACTTCGTTACACAGAACTTAGCTGAAAAAATATAGTTTCGCCAGTTGCATAATACAGCTACTGTCCCAAGGTCAGGAATTGAATCTTTTGGAATTGGGATTAGCTACTCTATCGCCAATGATGATGAAGTTAAAAAAAAAAGAACCACAATGGTCACATGTCAGAACTACTACTACACGTCTCCACTGCCACTGATCAACCGAGAAGTTGAAAAGAAATGGCAAAAACAAGGAGAAAAGAACGAATGAACGGGAATAACAGAGATGGATCAGAATTACGTGCATTGCAGACTGAAGAGAGCATGCATACCTTCAGGCTTCAGCACCTCACGCTCCTCTCTGAACTGAAAACGGGAACTAGCAACTGCCTGTTGGCGCTCCCTGCTATGTTTTGCCTCTCTCTGCTCACGGGGTCACGGGAGCTCAGTGATGACCACCGGCCGAAGCCAAGAACCTATACCAGAGGAGGCCCAGTTCGGCTGCCTCTTCTTAAAGCCAGTCACTGAATCGAAAGTGAGATCTCAGAGCTGATCTCGTGGTGCCAATGTGGACGGGGGGCGGAGAAAAAAAAAAAACTAAAGACGAAAAGTTCTCAGATGAACAAAAAGAGTGCCGAGGAAAAGGCTGCCACACTCCTCTTATACTGCTAGGAGTAGAAATAAACAAGGCGAGGAGACGAGACTGATGATGGAAGGAAGGCAAGTTTGATGTGAAGGAAAGCGAGGCTGCTGCGAGACTGGCATGGAAAATAATCCCGGAATCATCTGTGCGCAGCTAGTAGGAGTGGCTCCCCACTCCCATGCACGCTCCACGGCAACAGCAGCCCACATGATCCTCCTATAAAGACTAGTGTCCGCATAGACGAGGAGAGGGGAAATGATTCAAAGTTGAGCTGCAGTAGCCTGTAGCCGAGGCCAAGGCCGAGCCAAAGTGGAAGAAAGCGAAGGAAATGGAATGTCCCGGGGGTTACCACGGGGGCAAAAAGCAGCTCGTGGAAAGATGGGGCGTGCGGCCTTTGTGAAGGGGACCGATCAGCCTCTGATGCGCATCATGGTGCGTGTCAGTTAACTGGCTGTGCGCGCACAGGGATTTATCCAGCCTCAGTACAGCGCCTCCACATGTCATGCCCGTAGTATGATGCAACGATCTAATCTATTCAGGTTGTTACTGCGATGATTAAGGTTGTTGGATCAGCAGATGGGGAAGCTGGTATGCGTATTAAGCAAAGAGGCTGAGGTGAAATTCTCTGCTTCCCAGGGAGAATTCATGGAGGTGTTCTGTTGTTTGGGGTTTGCCGTAGCCAGTGGCCCCTGGCCTTCAGATTCTCTGAGGCTCAAAGGCACACTACCGCCAGATATCTGTGTGGATCATCTGCAGCCACACGACGAACTCAACTTGCCGGGCATATCATGAGTAGAATCAAAGCTGCTGGGTTCATGCACTGGTCGACAAGGTTGACGTGAAATTACAGAGGCTAGCGAGTGCCGACAAAATGAAGTATCTTTCACTGAAAATGAACAAAAGAATACTATAGAAGACCTTTTCTCTTCGATACCGATACAGGTTTGAACGGTTATTATCTTCTGTGGGACTATTATAACACAAATGTGGTAATACGATGTGACAGCACTTTCAGGATAATGCAGTGTATTGGCTTGTCTGTGATGGGCAACGCTCTGTTGTTGGGCTGTCACCGGTAGCAGAAAAAAGTTGGGGGCATCCATGCTCTTTACACGATTGTCTTGTCGTAAACTGAATAAAGCGTGTGCGGATGCATTGCAAGCCCTATGACTATTGAAATGTGTATAGCTGCTGTGTTTGAAGGTAACTAATCGTCTTTAACTACTGAGTAGCCCCCCCTTTGGTTACAGTTCCACCGAGTAAGATTCTGATACCCAGTGCACATTCCTGTGCGGTGATTTGTGCAGTAAAATTTTACTTACTACTAGGTGCTATCAGTATCTTCTTAGGAAACATCAGAGTTAACTAACCATCCAAAAGCCGGTGTCAATATTAGTAGGCTGATAGCAGATTATTACTGTAGTAGCTACTGATGACTTCACATGTATAGATCACCACCTCCATCAGGTACGTAGTCGGGGACACTTGTACGCTTAAATATTTGCAAATCTCCTTCGCCTCCAAATTAATCATCCTGTCTCCTTCCCTTGAACAAGCATCGATCTAAACTAAAGAGAACGCGATTAAAAACCAACGATGCTTGCTTCCAACGTAAGGACGTGGGCGCTTGTGAGTTGGCAGACACCTAATAAAGAGCGCAGCACCAGTACCTAGTTTAATCTTGATCATATCAGCACCACTGGTTAGCGGTTGTACCAAGGAAGGGAGGCATCAAGGAGAGTATTTGATATACTAACATTTTTTGCATTCCCATAACATATATTTCTGTGCATTATATTAGACGTAAGTAACCGGCATGAGTGCTGGAGAGGCAAAGCCATTGGAGCCAAATGAGCTTCATTATGAAAGCATATCTTAATTTGGACTTCTTGCCTCTGCTTTAAGCTGCAACACGGCCCTCAGTGCCCAACTGAAGCCACATCCCAAGGAAACCAAAGGGGATATGTAAAGCATGCGAGTGTAGCGGTACCCTAGAAGAAAGCCAACAAACACAGATGAATAAAACTAGTCGCCTATACTACACAACACATACATTATCATCGATGAGGAAAAGAAAAAGAAAGCGGTTAACGATCGACGACCGTGCAATGCATTATGCATGGAAGAACCGGGTGCCGGGAAAAGCCTGGACCGGATGGAACCTGCAGCGAAACAGAAGAAGCCCTAAGAAATTCAGAAGCACATATTTTAATTACTTCATAGCACATGAAACATTACCGATGGGGTAGCTTATAGTATTTACTATATCTGACTGGATCGATAAGAATATGAATGTCCTACCAGCCGCACAGCACAGCAGGCAATTGGGCTCTGTTCCTGTATCTAGCGAGGTCTACCGTCTATCATTGTAAAGCGTAGATCGAGGGAGAGGAGCAGGTGATGATAGCTAGTGGCGGCGACCTAGAAAGGAGAAATGAGAAAAGGCCTTTTCTCCCAAGCCGAAGACGACCACATGCATGTGGATAGGGCGCACATGTCTCCCTCAGTCCCTCCACCTCCTCGGCTCCCATCTCAGGAAAGGCGAAAGCAGACATGGCGAGACGAGAAAAAAATCAAAGAAAAAGGAATTGGTCCGGCTGCACGCGAGAGCGGCGGCGACTCGGCTCAAACAGGCAGTAGAACTGTTTCAGATGTAAAGGGAGCTCCGTTCTCCGAGCCGAAAGCAAAAGTGTGGATAAGCCAGGTGGGCCGAGAGCGAAAGCAACGCAAAGGAACAACAGCCCACGTTTGTTTTCGTAGCACATTGACGTCCGGTCAGTTTCTTAGGAGGGCATTAAGGCCCCGTTTCAAAATTTTCATATGAAAAAAGGAAAAAAAAATGAGGAAATCTTCTGTTTCAAACGGGACCTAATCCAGAGATGCGAGAAGAGCCCATGTGAAAACTTTTTTAAATCAACCCATGTGAAAGCCCGTAACATCTCGTCACATGACGCATTATTTCAGCTCTCATCTCATCTGGACCTTTGGGCACCCCATAGCACCTCATAGGGGGGGAGCTTATCTCGGTCCTCTGAATGCCTCACTAGTGAAAACTAGCAAGCTGATTCTGATAAAATAATTTAGAGGTGTAGCCTCTGCAAGCTTGTTCATCTTTAAAAGCTTTAGATCCATCCTGTAAATATTAGTATTGTGCTCTGAAAATTTCTGTATGTATGTGTATCGTTGTGATTTACTGTACTAAAACTCAGAGAAATGTGTTGAGTTTTGTCAAAAATGAGCCCAACGTTTGTGACATTCAAATTACATTTATTGATCGTTCCATTACTCGTGGCGATGCCGAGGTTCAGTCAGCCTCCCTCTTCTTTATTTTAGCCATCATTTTATATTTATTTGGAATATGTACAAACTTCGAAGGATTTGGATATCACATCCTCATGATCAATAAAGCCAGATTACTTCATACTTCTTCTGGTCAGAGAAGTATATTTTCCCTGTCGTACGTGAGGACTACAGCAACCTCTAGATGCCGATACGGAAAGGACTGGATACCTTCAGGCTATCCACAATGTCAGTGACAGAACCTATACCCACTGCCACTGAAATCAGCAAACAAACCATGCTCAAACCCTGCAGAAGATACCACCTTGTCCCCTTCTTGCTGATCTTCTCCTGGGCGATGTGCATGCTAATGGGGAAGTAAACGGTCAGCGGCCAGAAGCTGAATGCACCGAGAAGCCCAAGCACGGCGTTGAAGAACGGTATCATCATTGCCACTGCAGTCGTCGCGACCACTATGACGATCCGCAGGACGATCTTGGACGGGGCAACGGTAACCGGACCTCGCTGCATGAGGGGGACGCTGACAGTGTACGCGCTGTTGATGAACTTGGCTTCTGGCCAACGCGACGCAGCGTACCTCTCAACTGAAGCAAAAATAGGCTGTGCGTAAACCTGCACTGAGAAAGTAACTTTAGCTTACGCTACAGAGTTCAGTTGGTTCGGTTTCATCTGGGAGCCGCTCCGAGAAAATGGTCTGAACCTGAACGATCGACGATTTTTCTAGCAAGATGTACAGCAATCAAGTTATCAACAGTGATGCACTGACCTGGTATGCTCCGATTAGGTGGAGTATGAGGCACATGTTGGCAATGTCAACGAGCCAGAACGGCCCCAATCCAGCTGCCGTCAAGATGTTGCCGGGAGCATTTGAGCCAAACGCAGCATATCCGGCACAGCCAACGGAGATGTAGAAGATGGTGGTGGCTCCAATTCCGTACGCAGCTGCCTTCTTCATCGTCTTGTTCTCGGGTGGCGGCGACCTCAGTGTATCCTAGAAACATCACAACGAATCAAAAAGGCACTTTACTGAGAGGAACAAGAAGCAGAAGTAACTGCCGCATCACTTTACTTAATCAGTACAAATCATGCGTACCTGAATCTCGATCAGCACTTCGGCAAAAGTGTATGCAAAGGCAATGTTCCCCAGGGCAAGCAGCACGTTCCACAGCTTCTTGGCCGAGGACACCGCCGCGGCACCTTGGATCCTCCCACCGAGGTCACCACCGTGAGACACCCACTGACCCACCGAGAGCCCCAGCCCGATGATGGAGTAGGCGAACGACATGATCGCCGCCACGACAGACAGCCAGGTGATGTGCTCCAGGCCGGGGAACTGGGACAGCACCACCTGAACCACGCTGAACGCCAGCATGAGCGCGCTCCCTGACGTGTCGCAATGGGCGTCGCGGCCGTTCCGGTGGAAGCAGTTCGACTGTCTGATCGCACTGAATTTGCAATGCACAAGCAAAGACAAATTAAGGAACACAGTTTAATTAGCACGCAGTGATCACAGTGATTCTTCTTTATTTCACTTCCAATAAAAAAGATCGAACGTAGATTCAGATGGAACCTGAGTTAGTTTTGTTACTCACACCATGCTTATGGTCGCAGTGATGGTGTATCCCACCATGGTGCCCCACAGGTTCACGTACTGGGCGACGCCGCACATGAACACCTCTCTAGGACCTGCGTGTAATTTAGCAGCAGGCATTCGGTTGAGCTAAACAAGCAATGGAATAAGGAAGGCATCAGGTTTATGAGTGCAGCGAGTCTAGAAATTGCGGCGCGTACTGAGGTAGGATCTGACGGCGTTCATGTACGTGCGGTTCCTGGCGCCGGTGACGGGGTGCGGCGCGCGGTAGGCGTTAGCGAGCAGCGTGGACGTGTAGTAGGTGACGCACGCGAAGCCGGCGAGCGCGAGCGGCCCCGCCACCCAGCCCAGCTGCGCCACGCTCCACGCCAGCGCCAGCACGCCGGAGCCGATCACCGCCGTCACAATGTGCGAAGTCGCCGTCCATACCGTCCCTGAAACAAACCAAAGAAAAACCCAGCGAAGGGGATCGCTAAGAAGACTTCAATCCCCAAGAACCGCAGAGGCATTCATCGATCTACACCCGGCCGAAAAAATGGCTAAATCTCCCGAAACATCGATTTCGAGATCTTTCCACGCACCTGTGCGCTCGTGCTCGTAGTCGCCCCTCTCGACGTCGTCCGCCGTTGCCCCGCTGATCTTGTCCATCGATCCTCCTTTCCGACGCGGGCGCGCTCGGGTGTCCCGTGACTGAGAGGAAGAGAGGGGAGATGGGACGCGGGCAGGCGGCACCTCAAAAGAAGGGCCGACGATGATGAACCGAGACGGGGTTTGGTGGCAGTGCCGGTTTTATAGGTTCAGGGTGTGGTATTCTTTTTCCGGTGTTTCCCGGTGTTTAAAGGGCAGATCCGAAAGTTACGTATCGATAATAGATCTGTATTTCGGAGGTGGTTAATATCTTTGGATCCGGTCGTCGGAGTCGTGGAGGACGAACCGGCCATTTAACTTTTGTTGGTGCGGTCCTCTATGCTAGGACAGCATCAGTCGGTGGAGAGAGCAGTGGCGTAGAAGTCACGGTGACGTCGTCAATCTCTCGGTGACGGCAGTCGTCATGACGGTGACGACGGTGGTGCTTCTCGTCGGCACAGCGCCTCCTCACAAATCGGGTTTAAGGTTTGTTGGTGAGGTGCGGCGGTACGGACGAAGTTAGATCATGAGTCCCGGTCGGCCCCATCTCTATTTATTGTGGCGCTGGCGACAGAGCCTCACCAGCCATAATGGACTGGGCGTCCCCGATCAGTGCGCGATTAGGTTAAAGGCCCATTTAGCCCGTTGGGCCAAAACGGGTGAAGATCAATTTCTAACATTCTCCCTCTTAATCTCACTTTATACTTTTATCTTTATTACTTTTTAATTTTACTCATTTCATTACAGATTAATGCATAAAACTGTCTCATCGTCACGATCAATCGCCGATAAACTTAACAGCTAAAATACATTTTTTTCTGTTCTGAAATAGTTACTATATATTTTAGGCCATCTTTTAGTTCAAGAATCACAGGCTTTCCTTTAAATCTATGCCGGCAACATGTTCAATGAATACTTTGGATAATAAGCCTTTAATAAGCGGATCCGCTAGCATCTTTGCGGTGCTTATATGCTCAAGAATTATGATTTGATCCCAAACTTTATCTTTCACAACATAGTACTTTATGTCAATATGTTTGTCAACGCCACTTGACTTATTGTTGTGGGCATACGTTACTGCGGGTTCATTATCGCAGTACAATTTAAGTGGTCTATAGATGTCGTCAACCACTTTAAAACCGGGTATGAACTTTTTAAGCCAATTCACCTGCTCCGTAGCCTCATAACATGCAACAAACTCGGCATACATTGTGGACGATGTAGTGACGGTTTGCTTTGAGCTTTTTCACGAAATAGCTCCTCCAGCGAGAGTAAACACATATTCGGATGTAGACTTTCTATCATCTTCCGCATAATCAGAATCTGTATACCTCACTATATGGACTGAATCTGATTTTCTGTATGTCATCATGAGGCCTTTTGTTCCTTGCAAATAGCGCAAGAATTTTTTTTTATCAATTTCCAATGCTCTATTCTAGGATTGCTCTGAAATCTGCCAAGTAACCCGGTAACAAATGCTAAGTCAGGGCGTGTACATACTTGAGCATACTGTAAGCTTCCGATAGCTGAAGCATATGGAACCGCTTTCATTTGATCGATCTCATATTGGTTCCTGGGGCATTGAAAATCCTCATATCTGTCGCCCTTGACTATAGGTGCAGGTGATGGACTACATTTATGCATACCATATTTCTTTAATACTTTCTCTATATATGTTTTTTGTGACAGTCCCAATAGCTCTTTCTTTCTATCTCGGTGACTTTCGATTCACAGAATGAATGAAGGTTCACAAGATCTTTCATATCAAAGTTTGATGACAAAATCTTTTTTGTCTTCAGTAGCAGACTGACGTCACTACTAGCTAATAGGATATCATCCACATACAAGATTAGGAAGATAAACTTTCCATCTTTAAACTTTGAGTAAACACAGTTGTCCTCTATATTTTTTTTAAACCCAAATTTCTTTATGGTGCTCTCAAACTTCAAGTACCATTGTCTTGATGCTTGCTTTAAGCCATAAATCAATTTTTTTAGACGGCATCCCATTCTTTCATTTTCTTCCATGACAAAACCTTTCGGTTGTGCCATGTAAATATTTTCCTCTAAATCCCATTGAGGAATGCTGTCTTTACATATATCTGATGTAACTCTAAATCATAATGAGCCACTAGTGCCATTATGATTCTGAAGAAATCTTTACATGAGACTGAAGAAAAGATCTTATTGTAATCAATCCCTTCTCTTTGAGTAAAGCCTTTTGCCACGAGTCGTGCTTTATATCTTTCTACATTCCTTTGGGAGTCGAGTTTTGTCTTATAGACCCATTTACAGCCTACTGTTTTGGCTCCTTTAGGAATTACTTCTAAGTCTCAGACTTTGTTAGCCTTCATGGACTTCATTTCTTCTTCCATGGTCTCAAGCTATTTTGAAGAGTTTTCGCTTCTCATAGCTTCTTCAAATGAGGTTGGATCATCCTCCATTTGAAATTCTTCTGTCTGATAAACTTCATAGTCATCAGAAATAGCTGATCTTTTTATTCTTTGAGACCTTCTCGGGGCCTCTTCATTCTGTACATTTTCTGTTTGAGGCTGTTCTTGCTCTCTCTTATCTGTGACAATAGGCTCTATTAGATCCTGAAGAACAGGTTCCTCATTCTCATTCATTGTTGTCACAGGAGGAACAATAACAGGTGCTTGCACCACAGTATCTCGCACTGTCGGTGCAGCGACAGCAGGTAGTGTAAAGAATGGCTCTTGAATCATCGGAGTGGGCGCATACGCCCGCTTCTCTTCAAAGTCAATCTCTCGAGCTACCATGCTCCCCTCATCATCTCATCCTCTAAGAAGACAGCGTGTTTCGTTTTTACAAACTTTGTATGTCTGTCTGGACAGTAGAAACGAAAATCTTTTGACTTTTCTGGGTAACCAATAAAATGGCAACTCACTGTTTTGGGATCTAGTTTCCCAAGATTTGGGTTAAATACTTTAGTCTCAGCTGGGCTCCTTCACACTCGTAAATGGTTTAATGAGGGAACTCTCCCTGTACACAACTCATACAGTGTTTTCGGCACCGATTTACTAGGTACTCTGTTGAGAATATGAATGGCGGTTTTTAACGCCTCTATCCATAACCTCAATGACAGTGTGGAAAAGCTCATCATACTTCGCATCATATCCATCAAGGTACGGTTGCGTCTTTCAGCTACTCTATTTTGCTGAGGTTCGCCCGGTGTAGAATATGGGCTACTATTCTATTTTTCTGTAGAAACCTTTCCAAAGGTCCAGGAACTTGTCCATATGGGATATGCCGACCGTAGTACTCCCCCTCACGATCAGATCGGAGTATCTTTATCTTTAAATCGTGTTAGTTTTCAACTTCAGCCTTAAATATCTTAAATTTATCCAAAGCTTTATTTCTTTCTTTGATTGGATAAATATATCCATATCGGGAGTAATCATCCGTGAATGTTATGAACGAGTCATAACCATCCACACTTTTCACAGAAAAGGGACCACAAATATCCGTGTGAATAATTTGTAGAACTCATGTGCTTCTTTTTGCATTTTTCTTAATTTTTTTTACATATTTTCCTTTAATGCAATCTCGACATTGTTCTAAGTCTGAGAATTCTAGTGGAGGAAGAAAGTCATTCTTAACTAGTCTTTCTATTCTCCCCCTCGAAATATGGCTTAAACGACAGTGTCATAATTTCGATGACTCTTCTAGAGTTCTTTTTCGTTTTCTATTTTCATTGATAGACGAGGATTCGTTTATCTCGCACGCAACGTTCTCATTATCGCATATGACATTCACATCATCACGTAGTGATAACAAATAAAGCTCATTTTGTAAGATGGCAAGACCAACACATTCTTTATTAAACATTATTTCGCACTTGTCATTTTCAAAATGACAGTTATAACCATCATTATCCAAACATGAAACACTAATCAAATTGCTATGTAGAGAGGGTACATAGAGAACATCTCTAAGTATAAGAATAAAGCCATCAGGTAACTTTAATGAAAGATCGTCAACGGCTTCAACTTCAGCTTGGACTCCATTTGCAACTTTAATACATCTTTCCCTTCTTTGCGTAGTCCTCGTCGAACGGAATCCCTGCAATGAATTAGCAACATTAACAGTTGCTCCAGAGTCAATGCACCAAGTAGATTTCGAATATTGCACATATAGTGATTCATTTATAAAGGTAATAATGTTCTCACCTTTCTTTGCCATGATCATCTTTAAATAGGAGGGACAATCCTTATTGTAATGTCTCGTCTTCTTGCAGTGAAGACACTGATCTTTGTCTGCTGCAAATTTGTTCTGTTGAGGCTGATGGACAGAGGCTCTTCTCTTGTTTTTTGAGGAGTAGCCGTTAAAATTCTTTCTTTTCTTATCCTTCACATAGTTGATAGAACCACCATGTGAAGCTTTAATTTTGTCCTCCTCTTGCACACACATAGCTATGCACTTTTTCAAGTCCCATGTCTCGGGTTGCATATTATAGTTGACAACAAAAGTGTCAAACTCTTTTGGCAAAGAAGCAAAAATCAGATGGATAAGGAGCTCATCTTTGAGACCCAGATCCATTGGTTTGAGCTTAGATGCCATGTTGCTCATTCTCAGTATGTGCTCTCTAATGCCACCGTTACCACCAGAGTACTTTTCTGTCACAAGTTGTTTAATAACTTGTGTGACATATGTCTTTGAAGAGCCAGTAAACTAACTCTTTATTCTTTTAAGGTACTCTGTGACGGTGTCACACTCTGAGATTGAACCCACAATTGCAGGCTCAAACGTGTTCTTTATCATAGCCATACACTTCTTGTTGGCTGTGGTCCATTTTCTATGCTCAAGGTCATAGAACATCTTTAAGGGAGCATAGTCCCTTTGTCTGGTCTGCCAAGCAGCCTCAGCCTCATTTTCTTTTCTCACTGTCTCTTCAGGCTCAGTGAGACATGCTGTGGTAAAGACCCAGTCCACCTCAGCTAAGATAAACGCTAGGTCTATCTTTTTCTTCCACTCTCTATATTTGTCACCTTTGAGAGTGGGTATCTTTTTGATACAACTCATTAAGTTGTATCCGCCTGTAAATAAATCAAATAAAGTGAGAACATAATAACAGTGAAAATATATGTCTAATTTTCAACGTTGGTAAAAAAATATGACACACAATTTTATATTATACATTAAATCTATGTCACCGTTGGGCAGAAATAGAAATAATGCATAAAATTTCAATTACAAAAATTATAATACTGTTATTATCAGCGTTGGTCAGAAAGTAATAATATCATAATTATCTAAAATTTATTACTATTTTTCCAAAATTAAATTCTCTCGTTGGTTCGAATTTAATAATAAAAATAATTTATTTAAGTACGCAGCGAAAAACAAAATTTCTTAATTTTCAGAAGCATTTACTTTATTTTTCTGTTCTGTCAAAATTATCCCGTTGGTTCAAATTTTAATAGATTTAATTATGTAAAAATTTATCTAATTAATCAATTAAAAATGCCTCTGAAAAAGAAATAGAAAAACTTTTCTTTTTGGGCCGAAATTGAAATTCGGCCTGGCCGATTGGCCTGTTGTAATTCATGCAAGCCAACCTGAGCTTGGGCCGAAAATTCGCACTCCCTCATGGGCCACCCATCTAATCATCGCGCGATCTGGATCGTTGGATCTAGATCTAACGGATGCGCTCTTTTTTCGAAGATATAAAAGGATTAGAGGTCTCTTCCAACTCTAACCCTAACCATTTGCTCCTCTTTCCAACTCTTTTCGCGAGTTTCTGGCAGCTGGCGGCTCAGTCGCTCTCGCGACGAACGAGTCGCGCGGCCCGAAAAACCACGTCGTCCGCGCTACTCGGCCTCGAGGCGCGTGCCGGTAGCCGCCTG
>BCLF01000034.1:2148778-2170607 GCA_001602275.1 Zoysia japonica | reverse complement strand
GGCCGGCCACGCGCTGCCGCGCCGACGCTAGCCGCCAGCTTTTTTTCTCTTTTTTTTTTCTCTTTGGCGGCTGCTGTTTTCTTTTCTTTTTCTTTCTTTTTCGCGGTTCTTTCGCGGAGTCCGAGGGCATCCGCCACAGTGTAGCCGACGGCTACAATTTTCTTTGCGGATCTTTGCTCGCACGTAGGGTTTCGGCGAGTTTTTTCATACTCGTCGGGATACACTCCTAGATCTGGCTCCGATACCAATGTGGTATTCTTTTCCCGGTGTCTAGGAGTGTAGATCCGAGAGTTTCGTGTCGGTAATAGATCTGTGGTTCGAAGGTGGTTAATACCTTCGGATCTGGTCGCCGGAGTCGTAGAAGACGAACCGGCCATTTGCTTTTTGTCGGTGCGGTCCTCTGCGCTAGGGAGCGTCGGTCGGTGGAGAGGGCAGTGGCGTAGAAGTCACGGCGACGTCGTCGATCTCCCGATGACGGCGGTCGTCGTGGCTGTGACGGCGGTGGTGCTTTCCGTCGGCACAACGCCCCCTCACCGATCGGGTTTAGGGTTTATTGGTGAGGTGCGGCGGTACGAACGAATTTAAATCATGAGTCTCAGCCGGTCTCCCACCTCTATTTATTGTGACGCTGGTGACAGAGACCCACCAGACATAATGGGCTGGACGCCTCCGATCAGAGCGCGATTAGGTCCAATGCTATTTAAACCGTTGAGCCAAAACGGATGAAGATCAATTTCTAACACAGGGTTCAGGCTGACCTCAGGAGCCGGCCGATCCAACGCGATGCGGGGCTCGCTCTGGTACGGCCCGCGGCTGGGCCTGTGGAAACCAGTTCAGGCCGCGCCCAACGGACTCGTAAGTCGTAACTGCAGTGGACGCAACTGGTGTACTATGAGTTTTTGTTTTCCTTTTTTTTTGAATTTCGTCCGTGTGAACACGTCAAATTCGTATCCAACGATCTCTTCTTGTCCGGGCCAGACCGGGCAGTGCGAGCAGCACAACGGGAGATCCATTTGTTAATGTCGGCACTAGTGATTCTTAATCTGATCCGGGGCGCACTAACACAGGGGATCTGTGTTCGAGTACAATTAAACACCTGGTCGCAAAGCAAAGGCACTTGTATCCAAATCTCTCTAGTTATGTCATGCATGTGGAGCCACAGCCGGCCAGGACGGTGCAAAACCATGCCGGAAAAGGGTGAAATCCTACGGTTTTGCAGCGGCATCATCGGACTCCCACAGCCGCCACACAGCGGCCGCGCGCGTCAGCCATCTGAGAGACGTAGTAACCAGTTAAGCAGGCGATGGCGACGGAGATGGAGGTCCATGCGGACCGCAACTTCCCATCGCCATGGCTCGAAACAAGCGAGCTATCAAAGACCAAAAACCTGGTGTGCGTGTACCACCCGACGACGCCACCGCACGCCGACCGGTCACGGTCCACGGCCTCCCGTAATTTCCACGCACCACCATCCCGGCTCGCTGCTCTTGGACGACACGGCAGCTGAAAGGGAGCGGCCAGGGAGTCACGAGAGGACATATGACGCCGACGACGACGCACGTCGACGACGGGGTCGAGCGGCAAGATCGATCACGCCGCACCCGCGCGATCGCCGATCCGCATGACGTGACGCGCGGAGCGAGAGCGAAGTGCCGACGCGACACCGATCGATGTCTGATCGCCGCATTATCACAACCATTTTCCGTTTTGGTTTGTTGCATCAGCGAACAAAGGTTGGTTGCTGCTCAGCGCTCACTCAGAGGCAGAGCTGAGAACAGTACGCCAGCTGGGCAGGGTCGAATGAACACATTTTACAGCAGCCCCAGTTACTCTTACAAATAATACTCTCTTAACAAGGATATATAACGACTCTGGCCGCTAGAGGAGAGGGTAAAGAGGAAACCTTCACCTTGGTTAATTCCTGTAATCAGATTGGCAAATAAAATTGTCTCAAATATCATCTGAATCTCCTTTCTCGAAAAAAAGGTCATGTGTATTCTCGTTGTCAGCATCCATGCATGGCCAACTTGAGAGGATTGAGATAGAGCCAGTCCTGCACATCTCTGTCATCAGATGACAATCCAAAAAAAGAAGTTTAGAAGCCAGTGTTTGCCATATCATAATTTCATAAACCATAAAGCAAAACAACAGGTAAAGGCGACGATGGAAATCCTGAAAAGACGTAGAAATGGTAAAACTAAAGCGCTTTTCCTTGCGACAGCGATTTCTCAATTTATCTTGAAACATGAAAAATGCAGGAGGCAGAAAATGGCAGGAGGACGCACATCGATTTCCAATGCATCTAGACGCACATTCGTGCGACGCCGTGTATGGATTCGCATTGCACTTTGCAAGTGCATGTCCAGTAAGAATGTGCGTCGCCGTGTATGGATTCGCATTGCACTTTGCAAGTGCATGTCCAGTAAGCGCATTACGCGCGGTAAAGTGATGCGACTAGTGATGTGTTGCGCCAAGGAAAGGAAGCAGATAATCATTTTATCCTGCTGCTTTTGTTGTACTGGAACACACTGGTCTATCTAGTCCACGATCCTCCATTAATTTTATGTCAAGTCATACTGCGCCTTTATGTTTCCTTTCAATATATGTTGATGCCAGTTCATAGCTAAAAGAATTTGATTTTTCTGCCTAAAGTTACCGCCGAAATTCAAAGATTAGTTATCAAAAGAATGTAAGGGTGTCGTTGAGAGAACAAAGAAAATGAAGTAAAATCGTTTTAAATATGCCCTAACAAGCTAAATGCAAAATGTGGAAATATGTATCGATTCCGATATGTACCGATGATGTCTTTTTAGAATGGAATCAATGAGAGGGCCCAAGAACGCCCATCTAAACATTTTCCATTTCGTTAAAGCAAGATATAAAATCAGGCAAAGGTTCTCATTTTCTAAGAGAGTGATCATAGGAGCATATTAGCAAGAAAGGGTGGCACGAAGTATTACAATCGCAATTTGCACTCACCCAAATAAGAGCACTAATCAACAGGACATAATCACATACCCACAGGAGGAACAGTGCACAAAGGATGGCAATGGCCAGTCTCATTTCTCATCAGCTAGCCCACTGCCACGTAGCATTACCGGTGTAAACTTGTTTCAACGTTTTTAGTAAGTGCGACGGCGTACATGCATTTCTGAAAAAAAAAAAATGCTCCAGCTAACTGTAAATTTAGACCATGAGAAACATCTGATATACTTAAGGACTTGGGCTGGTTCACTGCGTTCAAATCTCCCCTGCAACCTTCGGCGTGGCGGCCCAGTGTTGTTATACTCGTGGGCCACCCAGAAACATCTGGTGTACTTAAGCACTTGGGCTGGTTCACTGCTTTCAAATCTCCCCTGCAACCTTCAGCATGGCGGCCCTGTGACCCGTGGGCCACTCGGTACAATCTGGTTCCTTCTCTTGGGCTATGAGCACGGGAATGTCCAAAAAAATGGCGTCGCCCGGACTCGAACCGGAGACCTTCAGTGTGTTAGACTGACGTGATAACCAACTACACCACGACACCATGTTGCTACTAAATCTTTATTAAAGCAATCATCATTTAAAATACATTTGGACACAGCATTGCACACATGTTTAGTTGTTTGCATTTCAGTACTGAAAAGAAAATACGCCAATAACACTAGCTGGTGGCGAACAAACACAAATTAAGAAGCATCAACACGTTAAATTGCGCGTCTAGATTTTTTCCCCTAAAAATCTAGACGCGCAGCACAGGAGCAACGACGGTATGGAATGGTCGCATAGAGACCCGTCCACCCCCGTCGTTCAGATCGGTGTCGTACTTCACAGCTGCGTCTGGAAGATGGTGACGTGGCCGAGGCGCTGCACCATGTCGGCGACGGAGCCCACCGCGGCGAGCAGCGACACGAGGAGCGCACCCACGTTGAGCGCCTGCAGCGCCACCCACTTGCGGCTCCCGGGCGCCACCTTGGCCTGCGCCATGTACATGGTCACGGGGAAGTACACCGTCAGCGGCCAGAACGCGATGGCGCCCAGCAGCCCCAGCACGGCGTTGAAGAAGGGCAGCATCAGCGACACCAAAGTTGTGAACGCCACGAACGCCGTGCGCAACACCAGCTTGCACAGCGTGAACCGCGCCCCGCGGCCGCCGCCGAGGCGCACCGCGTACTCCCGGTGGAAGAAGGAAGACTCTGGCCACCGGCTTCCCAGCCACTTCTCGTAGCACGCGAAGATCGGTTGCGCGTACACCTGCGATAAACATCCCATCCAGATCATGCAAACTGCTTAAATGGAGAGCTTACACGTTCACCGATTGCAGAGTATTGGTCACCTGATAAGCTCCGACCAAGTGGATCACCACGGCGATATTGGCGACGTCGACCAGCCAGAACGGCTCGTCGAAGCCAGTAAGGACGTTCCCCGGCGCGCTGTTGCCGAAAGCCGCGTACCCGATGCACCCAAGCGAGACGTAGAAGATGGTTGTCACGCCAATGCCGTACAGGCTCGCCTTCTTCATCGTCACGTTCTCTGATGGCGGGGACTTCACAGTGTCCTGCATTCAGCTCAATGGATGTCCAGTGTGCCAATGACGTCATATGTGCTCCATCATTTTCGTTAAAAAAAAGGGTTACGCTACTGGAAGAATTTTAGTTACCTGGATTTCTATCAGAAGCATGGCGTATGTGTACGCAAAGGCGATGTTCCCGAGGGCCTGCAGGGAGTGCCACGTCTTGGTCGACGCGGAGACACCCGCGGCGGCGCCGATCTTGACGCCGAGAAGGGTGCCATGGGCGGCGTGGTTCGACGCGAGCTTGGCGGCGCTGAGGAACAGCCCGACGAAGGAGTAGGTGCACGACATGAGGGCGGCGACGACCGAGATGAGCGTGAGCTTCTCCAGGCTCGGGAACTGGGACAGGACGATCTCCACGAGCCCGAACAATGCCATGTACATCGTCCCGGACGAGGCGCACGCCGCGTCGTGGCCCTTGCTGTGGTGGCAGTCCGTGCGCACCACGGCCCTGCCATTGACGTCATGCCCAGGAAACTTGGTTAATTTCAGTCTGAATCACCGAGCAGAAAGAATGTTCAGAGGTTTCAGCTGAGACGATGCGAAATTTACATGATGCTTGTGGCAGTAGTGATGGTGTAGCTCACCATTGCCCCCCAGAGAATCGAGTACTGTGCAAGGCCGCACACCACCACATCTCTAGGCCCTACGTGCACATGGACAGAGCAATTTCTGTCAGCTGTCACAGTCACAAACACGCTTCCAAGTTTCGTGAAAACAATCGTGATCAATTGCATACCGAGGCAGGATCGGACGACCTCCATGTAGGTGTAGTTCCGCTTGCCGTGGACGGGGTCCGGCGTGCGGTAGCAGTCGGACAGGAGGACGGAGGTGTAGTAGGTGATGTACGCGCACCCGACGAGGGCGATGGGGCCGAGGACCCAGCCCATCTGCGCCACGCTCCACGGCAGGGCGAGCACGCCGGAGCCGATGATGGCCGTGACGGCGTGCGTCGTCGCCGTCCATACCGTTCCTGCAAACGTTCGGGTCAGTTGGCGTTGCTGCCCACGGTCCGACACCAAAGCGCAGCTTCATGTGCTAGAGCATATTTTCGGCGAAAGATGCTGTTGCTACTTGGTTGGGAGTACTTGCTACTCAAGTCAACTCAAGAACCTTTTCCGCACAAAGTAGGAAATCGTCATCATTTTAGCAGAAGTAAACAAATTCAGCAAAGTAATTAAACCCATTTGGATTCTGCTTACTGCCCCTGCGCTGGACACCATTACGCAAAAGCAAAGTCAACTGAGCTGCAAATTAATTCAACAAATGGTGTATATATAAGTAGCCCCTTTTGAATCGTCAGCTTCTATTAGCACTTCCAAAGTAGCAGCAATTCTACAATCACGCCTAGAAAAGTTAGCAGACTAAAGCAAGATTATGTCAGCCCAACTTGAGCAGAAGAAAACGCACTCTTCTAAGCAACGTAAGCATGCACCTGGGAGGAAACTGCACAAGAGTTGCCTATGTGGAGTATGATGTGTGTGACACCAACAATCATGCAACAGTCGAGATTTCAGGTATATACAGTAGTAGTATAATGCAAGGAGCATTATAATCTCTGTGTTTTGAGAATACCAACTGTCCACTCATGGGGACAAACTCCGTCCAGGCCTACAATGGTGCACTGAGCTATAGTAGTACTATTTGTGAGCATGCACCTGGGAGGAAATGCCATGAAAGCTACTTGTGGAATTTTATTCCTGAGGAAAGTGGAGAGGGCATAAGTTGAATGAAGGTCTACAGCCATCCATCCGTCCATGGGCATGGGCCACACTAAACACTTTCTATTAGACTGTTAAGTATTGTTATCGATGATGAATAATGTGCTCAAACTTTGCGGGATTCCCATAAACCAGTGTGATAGTGATCGCAACAACCATCGTTGTGATACGATCTCACACGCCACGGAAAGTCCTCAAATAATTCCGGAAGACTAGTAGTTGCATAAAGTCCTGGTCCTATATATATATATATATATATATATATATGCTTCAATTGTCTGGAAATATGACAGAGTGCCTGCCGTGTCACGGCATTTTGGATCATGGAAAGAGCCATGTGGTTGCAACTAAATGGGAGCATATATAGGACCCAGTTCCTGAATCGATTCTGATGCTCTATGTGCCACTAAATTTCTTCCCATCCGATCCGATCCGATCTAGTCCTGTACAGCTGTTTCCTGTAGCTTCACGCAATCCATCTGGCATTTCCAGGTGCTTTCTTGATGCAGTTGTAGCGTTTCTCTTATGTTTCTGAAGGAAATTTTTGTGTTCTAGAAACAGTATACCTCATACGTGAAGTCACACATGCAAAAGAACGGCACGTAACGGAAACTGCACTCCAATTAAAAGTTCAGGATGCACTGATGTTCTTCACCTTTTCACTAAGGTGGAAGCGACTATATATGTTCATCACAATAGATTTAGGTTGGCTTTCTTCAACTGATGTTTGCGTAAATTGAAATGGCTGGTCGAACAATTACCACACTACCTCTCTACTATTACAGAAGTCACCGGTTCAAGCTTCTATATTTAAAAACATGCTATTTAAACGCGCAAGGGGATTTGAAGTACGTAATGTTTCGTTTCATATATCAAACTAAACAACCTAACCATCAGCAATACCTTGATGTCCTGCCTTTATTAGTAACATTTCTACTATTTTTCATTAGTAGGAGTAACTAACATGGGTGGCAGTGTGCCACCAGTGAAATGGCAAGCATATAGGAGTACTAGTGTAGTACAGGTAAGGGAGTATCTGAAATACTCCCTCCGATTTTAAATTATTGACACCGTTAATTTCTAACATCAACTCTGACCATACGTCTTATTCAAAAAATTTGTTCAAATATGTAAAATTTTGTTATTATTTGATTTATCATTAGTGAAATTTAAATCATAACTAATAATTCTATACACTTAGAACAAATTTTTTGAATAAGACGAATAAGTCAAAGTTGATACTAAAAGTCAACGGTGTCAATAATTTAAAACCGGAGAGAGTATTAAATCACAGGAGATGCTTGTCGGCCTTACTTTGGAGTTTGGACGCGTGTTCATAGTTCATACACCTAGACAAGATGTGAAACATGCTAATTGTTTCACTACGATCACCCAACAATTCAGTTCATGTGTGTTCTTCAGCGTCCTCAATTACAGGGGCTACGAACTTCTTTACGAAGCAGAAGAAAAGGGAGAACGAGGAGAGTCTGAATAAAGATATGCGACAGCCGACGAGACAACTGCAGTCTTCCATGGCGCCGTCGATTGGAAGCTCAAGGGCTCGTCGCTCAAAAGAGTGGCGAGGACACTGGGCACGGTATGATCATAGGATTCTCGTTCCAATCCGGATTAAGCGACGGCATGGGCTTGTATAGGTCTAAGAACTCAAGCACGCATGGTGAGCGACTGAATATACATGACTACATAAGAGGCACTGCAGATAGTGGCTGTCTCGCTAAAACCTCTACCAAAAACTCGAAAATATGTCTCTTGTGTACTCCTAAGGTTTTGTTCGGTTATCATTTAATCCAAGTAAATGGAGAATGAGTCCACTACTCTCTAAGATTCAATCTTCTTCATTCCACTCCATTCCCCTCTTATCTTTTCTAAACCGAACGCACTCTAAGAGAGTATAACGTTCTCCTATGGGCCTGAGCGGCTGAGGCCTGAGGCATCGATCCAGGAATTCATGCCTCATCAGCGAGTTACTATAGCCAAAACGAAAGCACGTGTTGAGATGAACTAACAGGGACTGGAAAACAGAGGTTGCATACAGAGCTCGATATAAGATCTCCCGCAGGTAGAAGAGGGTTCTGTCCAGTACCTGTTCTGACGCGGCCGTCGTCGTCAACCTGCACCTCCTTCCTCTCGACCTTCTCGACGTCCATCACCTCCTCTCTCTGCAACAGCTCTCCGCCGTGTCTCTCTCTTTCCCAGGGAAGGTGAAGGATTCCTGAAGCAGGGTTGATGGGTTCGGTGTGCTGGGTGCTACCGCTATATATAGGGCTCGCCGGCTTTGCACCTGGCCCGCCTTTCACTGTACATTCATCCGTTTAATGTACCGCTGCCTGTTCAATAGTCCACCTCATGAAATCCCACGAATAAAACTATGGCTGGCTCAATTCTAATGGTAGTGACTGCTGTTGCCGGTCTTAATTATTTGCCATTTTGGCTATATTTTTACAGAAGTCTAAGTTCAAAAATTTTCTATGTATCTGGGCAAATGTTTGTGTATAGGTACACAGGAGATGCTGTGTATGTGACCGAGGAAGCGCTTTGAAAGGCTGCATCGAGCTTCCAAAAATGGAAATGCACCCTTTTTCTGAGTGTATAGCCCCAGACGCCAGCAAACTGCAGGAGCGGCCGTTTTGAGCTGTCATCGTGAGTCTGAGATCACCGTTCCCTTGAGGCCACTGAAAGTGTTCAGTATTAGGTCTGGCTAGCGTTTAGCGTGCACCATAACTACCCATTGCTGTCCGCCATGAATCGTGCCGTGTCTAAGCCACCTATTTTCATTGTACTTGCATTTGCAAGCAAGTGGTCTCGATTCTTAAGCACGGTGCTTCTGTTTCGGTCCTTCGGTGGTGGATGCACCGTTTCACTCGACTGTCAAAAACTACGTGTAAAAAGTAAATTTGGAATACTTTTGCATAATGTCCGTATCTTCAAAGTGTCTTTGCGCATGCTGATTGCTGCATTGTGGAGTGTGGTACAGAGTAGCCACACACGGGCCGGGGTCTCTCTCTGTCCAACGCTGTCAAAGGGATGATCACCTGAAAGATTTTCCTGCGTGCGGCATGTGAGCGTATGCAGATCGCTTATGCAAGGCAAGCGACATGTAAAGGCCCGTTCCTTTTCTGCCCGGAAGTGCAGTAGTGCACTCGCGGCGCTTCTCGCTGGTGTTTCCGAAACCGTCGAATCCGTGCACCAGGATAAGCTAAAACCCACAGATGGATCAGGGCCGGGAGAGCGACGCCATCGTCGGTGTGCTGGCCGAGTGACACGATAGGGGCGACTAGGCTGGTAGTAGTAGTAGCTCGCACCACCGTGTCGGCGTGGACAAAGTGTCCACGCAACTGCGTCGACAGCAGCTAGGGCGGCGGCAGCGACGCCGTGATCAAAGAGCACGACGTTGTATGGCCCCTGACGTCGACAGCCGTTGGTTCCCGAATCTAGGATGACAGAAACAAGAGGCTCCTGCCTGACGGTAGAGCCACCTGCCCACCTACGGTTTTCGTGTTCCATGGCGGAAAACTGCGAGTGCCAAGACGGCGTGCGAAGTTCCAAAGCTCACTGACCAAGGCCGCGCCCTGATGAGGTCGTAGCGGTACGTGCCCGTCGTGCCGTCGGGGTCCGGTTGCGCGGAGAGCCTAATCGTGGCACCAAGAAACAAGCTACCTGATCGTGGCCTCCCTGCATATCTATTGAGGTAGGAGTAATCAGGTAAAGGTCAGGTAGCAGTCTGATCTAGCCAGTTAACGAAATGAAACAAGGATCAGCGAAAAATGAGATAGGAGTAGCAACTGAATTGTTGATCTCCATGGCTACTAGTAAAATCGTACTACTGTTCTCCCTGATTACATGCTCGGCGCACCAACTGTTCAACTTCCAAATAATCTCCGCTGCATCGGCTGCGACATCGTTGGCTGACAAGACGGAGATCTTCACGGTGTACCAGCACGACCGGGTCAACGAGACCGGCTACGTCGTCGCCACCGGCCCCGCCGGCGCTCCGTTCGGCGACACGACGAGGCCGTTCGGCAGCATCTACGTCTTCCGCGACGTCCTGACCGTGCACCGCGGCAGGTCCTCCTCGGTGGCGGGTGTGATGGAGGGGACCTCCACCACGACCAGCTTCGACGGGCTGCGTAACCTGCTGGCGGCCCGGATCGCTCTCCGCCACCGTCGCTACAGGGGCTCCCTTTCCGTCCTCGGCGGCAGCCACAACACCCGGCCGTCCGTGTACCCGGTGGTCGGCGGCACCGGCGACTTCCTGTACGCCGAGGGCTGGGTCCGGCAGACGCCCGTGGACGCGGACGGGCCGGAGGTGGAGTACAAGTTGGAGATTCACGTGTACTGGCCTCCGTACGTCAAGTATGCTCCGGTACCGTAGCAGTAACAGAACTTTCTGATATTTTTGGGATTTTGACGTCGATGCAAATGGGTATTCACTATATATTTGTGCATCCGCACCACGATATACATTTATGTGATGAAATTGTAAAGATAGGTGTCCGTCTCGGTAAATACTTTATGAAATAAAGTGATACGAGGTGATGTTGGATAGAGAGGATGACAAATGAAAACTCTTTAAAAAAAAACTATTCTTTAGAAAAAACAATTGATCGATCTCAACTGTTTATCTGATTTACTCTGTATTAAATTATAAGTTATTTTAAAGTCAACAATATTTATTTTTTTTTAAATTATAAGTCAATATCTCTATCTTACTCATCTTTGTTTTTATTTTTAGCACATCTCATTTTTTTTACTCTTTTTAATTTTTATGTCCAGCCTCTAAAACAACTTAAATCGAGACAAAAATAGTATCGAGGGTTCAAAGGTGCCACCTCATATAGGCGGGAGCGAAAAAATCCGCTTATGTGTCCGTCCTCGTTTTTGTCTCGGAGAAACAAGAGGAAGTGAGGCCCTTTGGCAAGCCGCAAGCACCGGCTGAAGCGTGAATGGTGGGCTTTATGGAAACCTCTCCGCTGCCGTACTCTTCACCACTGCTCGTCGCTGACAAGCAGGCCGGAGACCATGTGAGACCCAAGTGTCAGCGAGGGAAAGGCAGAGGGCAGCGCGGCAGGTGATCCCGTCGCGGGCTTTATATGGGCCGCTTATTTGCCTAGTCCTGCGAGGATCTCTTTACGCCAACGATCGGCCCACCACGAACGTTAACGCTTGACATTTTCGAGTTTTCTTTTTCTTTGTTCCCCCCTCCAACTGAACTGGGATGCACTAACTGAAAATCCACTTTGTTCATTTTCTTAAATTTTTGTATTATAAAAATCAAGAGAACCCGGTCGAAGCATATTCTTTTCATCGACGTTGTGGAGTGTACTTGGTATCCTACATTACACATTTGGCCTGGGTAGTCATTTGCTGCTTAACTCTAGAAAGCCCTTACCTGCGCTTAATTGCCCTAATCTGTCAAAATTTTATACTGTTAATAATTTCAACGGCAGGAACCGTGAACGCACTTACAGACAACTGAAGAACGCTACACCGGCACACCGCTAAAGTACTACGTACTCCTATCGATGCAGCTCAACTGCAAGCTTAGGGTACTCCAATGCAAATTTCTATTGTAGAGACAAGTATCGGCGAGAATAAAGGGGGAGAGGATCAATCAGCAACTTTTCCAAGTTGCTTTTGCGCAGCAGCTGCAGCAAAATTTACACGCTCTGAGCATTGTAGCTGTTCACGCATTTACCTCCCGGGAGAAGACAAGCGCTAAAGGGAAAGAACGCTTAAACCCTAAGCAAAAGGACGCCATGATTCAAAGATTACCTGACTAAATCAATGAGACTTTGAAGGCTGGAAATATGCGAACGGAGCATGGAGTTTGAACGTCATAATAACTGAATTCCGAGCTGCATCTGTAAACGCAGGGAGCATTACACTTTGAAACATTTAGGACTTCTTTGATTCGCATGATTTTCATATGATTTGTATAGGAATTTCAAGGAAATTAATTTAATTTTACAGAAAAAAGTATAAAAATAAAAAAAAATTAATAAAAAACTTTACAGTTTCCTTTAAAATACGAGATTTTTTTATTTTTTATAAAATTAAACTAATTTCTATAAATTTTTTGTGAAATTATTGCAATCCGAGCCTAAAACGGTGATGAAGTCTTGCTGTTTCCTTCCATGTTTGCATGCCGCGAATCGCTCGTCGGGAGCTTACATCTGGACATCTATTCATTGGTAGGCCACTGATAACCATCCGGCATCTAGAGCATTCAAGCCTGATTAGGGAGGATTACAGCATGCTGCATCTATGTCTTCTGACGCCATCATAGCTGAGGAGCAGTGGCGTCAGGGATCAGAATAGGTGGCGTATAGTAAGTCTAAACACTCGAGTCAATTCTTTCTCGATGCTTTTGGGCGAGGCTGAACAGAGGGTAGTAGTACTAGCGTTGGGTTTTCTTGGTAAGTTGCCCGTAAGACACTTCAGGTTCACAAGCCCCTCCCCGCTCCCCAGCCATGCTAACGAACCATTGTCAACAGTACGTTCAATCACGTTTGGTTTCTTGGCCTCCGAAAAAAATTGGAGAAAACGATATAACAGGAAGTGGAGGATCATGCCATGTTTTGTCCATTAAGGTGCAATTTAGTTAATAGAATTTATCGGGATCATATGCCTCGGGTATTTGACGACTCGTACTTGTGCACGTGAGCCAAGACACCGAGAAGTTTAGGGGTCGGGCGATGGCACACGAACGCGCGGTTTGACCCCGAGGCGATGGTCTATCAAAAAAGTCTTAGCCGTGTTAAGACGCACGGCAACGCCGATTTTCGAGAGCTGACCTCCAAGGACCAACCTCGGAGAGCAGGTACGACATTATATTATATTTACTCTGGTGGTCAACCGCCAACCGCACTGACGGGACAGGACGGGTTTCATCACAACGACACTCCAGCTGAAGCCATAGAGCTAGACGGGCCGTGGCGGTCAACGGATAAGACCCGACGGCACTATGACTGACACTACAGTGCCGGACAGTCACTACAGTACCCATCGCTGTATGCGACGCGACAAGTCACGCTCGCGCATGGGCACAACGAATGATGACGACGTCAGTGAAGAACCCACCTGTCAGCGAGGCAGCAGAACCGCGTAGGACCCACTATTTTATAACTTCGGACCGTACTATATAAAGGGGACCTAGGAGCGATAGAAAAAAAGAGCGACGAAGAATAAACACAAAAAAAGTCTATAGCTCTTGCGCGTATCCGTTCACGTACGAGCAACCCTCACTTATACATGCATCGAGCACTCATCACTTAGACGTCAGATCCTCTTTTAAAGAGAGAATTTGACTCCTTGTACTCTTATGATTACTCTTATGATTGAGATAATCCACCTTTTAGACGTAGAGTATTACACCGTTCGAGATAATCCTAACCAGATAAGAACTCTCTTGAGTTTTCCGTAGACTAGGTCATATCAAATACGAAGGCATACCACGCTCATGATCGTTTTTTTACTGCGCCGATGATCAGAACACCGACAGTATTAAAGAGTGGAAATAAAATTGAGATAAAATAAAAAATATGCACTTTTCATTTACATATTTTACTAAATTTCAACTATTCATTTATTTTTCCATTCCAAACTCACCTTTCATTCTTCTTTTCCAAAGGGCACTAAAAGTTTTGGCATGCAAACAAATAAATGACCGAAATGAAGAAAAGATATCCGCTTTGCCAGTTTAAAACTAACAGGATATTGCGTGCTCCTCTGTTTTAATACAAGTTTATTTTTAAATTTTATTGACTATAATTTGACCAATAAATTTGATAATTTAAATTAGTTTTATAATATAAATTATATATATATATATATTAAAATTATTTTTTAAGATTTTAAGTACAAATACTAGATTTGTTTAATTTAACTAAATCTAAAAAAACATTGGGTAAAATATCAGTCAAAAAAATAAAAATAAAACCTATTCCCCTACACAGACAACAGCGACGCTACGTCTCCACGGCTCCGACTGGCCACACATCGTATCAATGTCGAGTTCTACTCCTCCCCAAGTCTGTCCACATCATTGCATCAACATGTCATATCCCATTAATAAATCTTTATCCCTCCCGCGGTCGAACCTTTTCTTTGCTTTTAATTTGGGCAGAGAAATAGTAGAGGTCATGCTGCTGCCTGCTGGTACCCACATTCCTACAAGCATTCAGTCGGAGTGGCACTCGATCCCCATCGCCTTCTAGATAAATGCAAGAACCTCTGTCCGTGTCTCCACCATCAGAGAGCTCGAGAACTCTTTCGCAGTTGCTTCTTTGCTGAAGATCATCAGGGAGCTCGAGAACTTCAGAGGCAGAGATGTTCGAGATGGATTTTGAGCCGCCATCATCACCAGAAGGCACTTCGATGCATGACCAAGCGACATGCAACATCCTCGAGGTTGGCTCTCTGTCAATTTTATTCGCTCTCAAACTCACTTAAGATCAATGCCCATTCTTCTGCTGCGTTACTCTGTTTACATGTCCTGACAGGAGGTTCTTGGGCCTACCACAGAGGTGGAAATGGCGATACGGGAGAGGTCCTTGAAGCACGTGATAGAGATCGGGGAGGGGAGGGAGAGAAGCAGCTTGAAAAAGAGGTTGATGATGAGGCTCAGGAAGGATGGCTACGATGCGTCTCTCTGCATGTCTTCCTGGGTCGCCACCTCCCAGCATCCTGGAGGTAAAGTGATTAGGACCGCATGAGGAATTTGTTTTCTTTAATAGTGGCGTTTACTATCTCTTCTCTTTTATTTATTTTTCTTTTTTTTTTCATTTTTGGCCTTGCTTGCTTTTGTTAACTTCCAAAACTTGCTCGGAACAGCATCTTTCTTTTTAGGTAAGAAAATGATTCCCAAATATATCAACCTCTGCATCAGGCTCCATGTGGATGAGATGACTGCATTTCTTCTTTCACCAACGCTTTTCCCTTCTGCATCGCTTTTCCAAGGACGGTAGAAGTATCAGTCCACCAGAAAACAGTTATATTTGCACACTAAACTTCTGTGGTTTTTTACCTTCACCGTTGTACGAGTCAGGCAGCTGTTGATCACGTCCATCTACGACTCAGATCGGAACAAGTTTTTTTTTTTTTTTAAGGAAACCTTTTTGTAGGAGCCGTCGCATAACGGGGTCAGAACTTCCGATTATCTCTTAACTTCTGCTACCATGGCAGTATCGCACTGCAAGAGATCAATGCCATTAAGAATTCGTCTTTGTCGGAGAGAGCACCACGCTAGGGTTGTTTATCGTCATTCCCCGCGAATGACCAAATGCTTCTCGCAGGTGATTACGAGTACATCGACGTCGTCGTGGCCACGGAGGACGGCGGCGCGGGCACCACCACCACCACGTCGAGGCTAGTGGTCGACATCGATTTCCGTTCCCAGTTCCAGGTCGCCCGGCCGGCTCCATGGTACGCCCACCTGTGGAGCCAGCTGCCTCCTGTGTTCGTGGGCCCGCGCGCGAAGCTGCGCAAGGCGGTGGCCCTGCTCTGCGCGGCGGCGCAGCGGTCGCTGCGCGAGAGCGGCCTGCAGGTCCCGCCATGGAGGAAGGCCAGCTACATGCACGCCAAGTGGCTACCATCCGTCGCCGCGCTGCCCGCCGGGACCCCGTTGCCCCAGTGGTCGTTGGCGAAGGAGCGGAACTGCGGGCTCCGGCGGTCGGGCGGCTTGTCGATGGAGCTGTCCGGTTCCAACGCCGAGGCGAACGGGTGCCAAGCAGGGTCCGTCGGTCTGGGAGTAGGACTGTAGGAGTAGAGGACTGGATTTTTGGCCAGCCGTACGCCGAACTGCCGAAGCCGATCTCCAGTTTTGCGCTTTCGCGTTAGAGTTAACGGATATTTTTGGTGCGCCCTTTTTTTTTTAACAAAGCGCACCTCTTTTGTTTGCGCTGAAGCTTTTAGAAAGCTTGCTCTCAGTGAAGCGAAAGAAATTTAGATATTATCTTTTGTAATATATATTTAGTTTTTTTATATTAAAAGTTAAAATACAGCTCTTAGTGAGTTTTTTATTTTAGTTTATTTTTTAAAAAATTTGCTTTTAAAAGTATTTTAAAATCGAGTTTTTAAAAATTTTATTTGTTTCGCATTTAATTTTTCAGTTTCAGCTGAAACAAAATGCCCTTTGTTTCGTGCTGGGTTTTTGAGGTTGAACAGACGCCCACTGTTGTTGAGGTGACAACTCTGACCTACGCAAAGCGCAAATGTCCTCGCGAGCCCCACGCCGGCGTTCGCATCGTTACGCTGGCAGCCGGCGATCAATTGCGGTACTGTACCAGGGCCGCCGTTTCCCGGTGTTGCCTTGTCGCGGGGCACAGGTGCCGCCTGATCCGGCGCAAGGGGATGCATGGAAGAAGATTTGCATCGGAGACAGGCTTTGTCAGGCTGCGGCACGTCGCGCCTTTCTGCAACTAGAGTCGCTCGCTACGCTGAGAACTGCGACATGAGGGGTGAGGGGTATCCGTCACATCAACGTGGAGTATCCCTGCTCTCGGTATATTTCTGGTTACTGTGTCCCGGGCACTTCGGACATTCTGAATTTTAAAATTTTAGGGTACTCTGGCACGCATTAGATTTTCTAAATTTTGAATTTTGAAAAGCATGAGTAGTAATATGGAAATGATGGAGTATGTTGATGAGTGTTACTCCTACAAAACATGCTGATTGGGGTCTTGTCTTTGCCCTGAACGACAGTTTTACTGGAGTTTCTCTACCGTGCAGACTTGGCACGTCTCCAGATCTGCTTAGAATAGTAACTGAATCGAATCAAAGCGAAACCGAATTTAATTGTCCAACTACGTGCGTTCTGCAGAAAAAAAATGGCATATAGTAATTGTCTCCAGGTAGAAGCGTTTTCATGGACCAGGAATTATGAGGAGGAAGTTCGAGTGAAGAATGGCAAACTCGTGCCCCTCTAGCAGCTGGGCCCACAGATGTCGATGGCCCATCCAGATTCATTACACGATCCAGCCTTAAAATCTGATCCAGTGTCGAATTCGGCCTGTGACCCGTTAAAACCTTGTAACGATTTCCAGGCCACATTCTCAATCAAGACCAAGAGCCCAACAAAAGAGAATACGTGGGCCGATCCTGAACAACAGAATTTTGAAAGTAGTCCTACCCCAGGTGCACCTCGACAGGCCGGAAATGGATCCATCTCGCCCGAAGCGAATTTTAGCCATCTTGGTCGGTCCCGTCGATCCAACGGAACTTTAAGCTTGATGGAATTGTTCAACTGATGAAATGATCTAGGATGGAATGGTTCATGTGGAGCGTTTGGTTGTTTAAATGAGAAACCGGATGAAATGATCCAGGTTCATGTTTGGTTAGCTAAATCGATCAGTGTCCAACAACTCAGGCCCACCTATCACAGAGAGAAAAAAGTGGTACGCGTCCACGTGAGCCATCCTGGACGGAGCGGTACGCTCGATTTGCTTGAATGAGGGCATGTTTGCTATGTCTAGACCACGCCACAGATCGCCGCGTCACACTTGCGGCACGTGGCGTCTGCCAAACGCCCGTGCCGTAGTTTGCCGAGAATTCGGCAGGAGTTGTGAAGCGTAGTTCATTTTTTTTGCCGCGGGACGCCGAATCTATGGCGAACGATTTGCTAGCCGAACTTCTGGCGCAGCCGGAGCTTTGGCTTGGCGCACTACGGCCGGAGCCAAACAGGCTCTGAATTGATACAACATCTAAGCAGAATATTCTCACACGTTGGATGAAGCGATGCTGGATGAGTTGGTGCATTCAAGTAATCAAACGGAAAGATGTCTTCTCGTTCTGGATGATATAGTCCATGTACCACCTGGAACATGCATCCAAACACTGCCTTGAAGACATTTGCACGGCGGATGCAAATTTCTGTCTCTCACAATTGTCTCGCTTCCTCCCCGATTGTAATCGCCGTTCGAATATTCTCCGGTAGCAGTACAGTGCTCTTTCCGTCTCAAGAAAAACTTATTTTTAACTTTTTTGATTACAACTTTGACTAATAATCTAGATATATTAAATTAATTTTAATAATATATATTATATATATTATAAAATTATTTATTTTGATAAATTTAAAAATATAAATACTAGGTTTTTAAATTTAACTTAATATATAAAAATTATTGATCAAAACGTCAGTCAACAAAAATTAAAAATAAGTTTCTGCTGAGACGGAGATAGCACGAGGAGTGGACTGGAACAACACCAGAGTCTAAAGGGAATAAAGCGAGCGTGCCTGTCAAAATGGCCATAGAGTGCACGTCAATCGCAATGGCGCCGCTGCTTTGTGCAATTGTGCAACGCTTGCTGGCCGGCCGTCAAATCGTCTCATGGAACACGGGGCCTTGGAACCCCACCGAGGGTCGCTGCGACCCTTTCTTCAATCTCTGTCCTTGTGTACGACCTTAAACCGGTGCTTCACTGACAGGGACCACCATGATTGGAGTCTCACGGTCTCATCGCTGCCCCCATCAGTGGCGCACAGTCGCCCCTTGTCTCCGCTCTCAATGCATGTCTCGTGACTGTAGACGAGATAAGATTACGTGCAACCCAAAACATCTGATCCAAACAGCTTATACCTTAACCGGGTCGCCTTCAGATTGTTTAGGATTACACAGCTCAACAGCGCGACCTGCATCTGCGACAGCACCAACGAAGCGTACGAGAGCTGTGGCAGCGCAACTGCTCCACGTCCTTTTGCTCCCGTTTGCCGTACCCATGAACGAACGCCACGACCTCGCTTTTTTCTCCTTTTTTGACAGTGGGCAACGGAGCCGCACGTACTAAAACGGCTAAACAAGCCCGCCTTTGCGCGATGATGGGTTGGAGCGTTTCTGGGTGAGCGAGTCGTCGGTGTCGCGGTGCGCGCGGTCGCATGTGCTCGCCTTCGCGGGGCGGAGATTTGAGAAATGGTTTCTCGCGGCTCGCCGTGCGAACGTGCCCGTCGCTTTGGCGACAAGGGCGGTCCCGCGACGGGACAAAAGCGGCGCTCGTCAGGCTCGGTTCCGTACCGTACCGCCGGCAGAAGCAGGCGCGGGAGCGACGTGGAGGATACCCGCAGGCTGCTGAGTCCCGTAATGGAGTAAATCCGTTCTGTCCTGTGGTAATTAAGCGGGGGATATACGCATCTTATAGTTTGTCTGTAATACACCAATTATACTACAGGTACGGTTCTTTATTCTCTGACACGTATCCGCAAGAATCACTGTGCCAAAATATTGTGGTGCCCATGGCCTTGCTCACTGATGTCCGGCGTTGGCATCTTGCAGACGCGGTATGCTCCGATACGTTTATAAATGGGCCTTTGTTGGAATACAGAAACCTTGAGTGCTGCTACTCCAAAACAGGAGCAGGAAGGGGTGCCGTTCGGCCCATGTATCACTCACTAGAAAGATGAAGCGGCGTTGCCGCGCCGGATTACTCATCTAATAGTTCTATAGAATATATAATTCTTATAGGAGAGTATATATATAATTGGATAGTCAGAATAGAATGTTTAAACAATAAAAATTGTATATGTAAAAATATTATTTTACTATAATTGAAAAAGATTGATCACCAAATCAGGGCACTTACATATGCGTAAGTGTAATATTACATAGAGAAATATTACAAGATTTATCAAGGTAATATTAATCAGAGAAGTATGTTTTGTCTAGGCTTAGTAAGCTGTTCTGTCTACCGAGTAGATTTTGAAGGCAATTTCCTCTAGGTGCTTTCATATAGCCTCACGTTTTGACTTCATGCTAACTTCTTGAGCTTCATCTTCCTAAAACTTCTTTTGGCACTCCTTAAATAATGTGGGGTCATAGTCCATGAATATTTTGTGAATATTTAGACTCAAGATTTGAACTTGTCTGATTCCAGTGGCCTTTTGTATTTTGTTCCAAAAGAGGGACGATATGGGCAGTATCACCTTGCTATTCTGTTTCAAAAGCGCTTCAACGTGATCATTGTTCCATAGATAGATCTCTCTGCCACCTGCAAATAAAGGGAAAAATAATACAACATTAACTTTGAAATGGATTGATTTATCACTGCTGGTAAAGTGCACAATATGAAATCATTAAATAAAAAATCAAGTAAGAGACAAAATAAGGAAGGTTAAATTGAGATTTTAGTAGCCAAAAGATCAAACAAAATGACTCCCTGTCCTCTGGAAACACAGGAGAAAGTTGACTCCGACTACTTTTTTCATTAACTCTACCTCACTCAATATTAAAACTCATGTTTCGGGAAGACATAACAAGCATGCTTCATAACAGCTAAAAATTCCATCATTGTACCTCAGTCTTGTAAGTAGCTTATTATGTTTGACCAGAATGGAAAATTAGTGGGTGCGCATCCATAAAGCAAACTTGCTTCGGTAAGGCCCAGTGCCTTATCATTGTGAATATCATCCAATCTTCAACTGAGTACAAACCTTTAGAAACTTGCAATAAGATGTCACTGAAACACTCTGGTTTTCCTACCTGCTGCCCAAATAATGCAATGTGTTTTTGAGATTTGGAATTACGAAGCTAAAGTAGTCTACTACCACAGCAATCATCGTTGCAAAACTTCCTTTGAGCCTCCAGATGGTTGTCTTGCTCTGTACCTACAAGGGTTGCATGGATAAAACAACAAAGAAATGACAAATGCAAATTCTAGAGTAAATTGTAGTCTTCTCGCCTTAATTTTAAGCGGCGCTGAAAAGTAATTACACATATGGTCAAACAATGAGCCACACTGACATCAGAACTGATTGGCACAAAGATTGACTCAGCTTCGTAACAGGCCTCCTTCCCATCAGCAGCTCAAGAAGCACAATCCAAATGTGTATATATCACTCTTCTCAGTGAGCTTCCCTAAAATTGCCACATTTATAGATTGAATTTTGTTGTTGACAAAAGCTTTATTTGCAGGTGTAAGAGCTGATATCATACCATCCAATAAGTACTCAGGGGCCATGTAACACAATGTCCCAGAAAGCTCCATGCTTTCCTTGTCATCGTTCCTACTGGTGACTGCAAGACCGAAATCTGAAATATGCAAATGAGTGCAAAAAACATATATAATGAATATTCAGAAAATTTTACCACCTTGTGAACTCTAAATTGCAGTCAAGCTGAATGATAAGTTGACCTAAAAGTAAAAGGGTAGAAATGTACGTGAGCTTTAATTTCCATTCATGTTGGACTGTGGGTGAACCAAAAAAAAAAACTTCAGAACGATCAAATAAAACAATTTGAGACCGCTTTCATGTGTGTTTGGGGAAATTAAATGAGCGGCATTAGTCAATGACCCAATACATCTAGGAATTCACTTAGGAATTTTGCCGAACATGTGGCGTGCAGAAATGCAGAATGTACACAAAGCAGCGGGATGAGCTGTTGCAGCGTCGACTGCTGAAGGTCACAACTTTGCTGCTCGGCGTCGCTCCTCCACATCCAAACGCGGGAGCAGCAAGACCAATGTCAGAAGAGCGGGGGTGGACTGGTGGGGGCGGGGCTGAATAGGGGTGGAGGAGCCGTCTGGGGTCTGGGGCGGGGGGGGG
>BCLF01000034.1:2136373-2148406 GCA_001602275.1 Zoysia japonica | reverse complement strand
AGAGAGAGAGAGAGGCATGGCGAGGGTGGAGGCGGAGGGCGGGGCGGGATGGGGGGTTGCGTTGGCTGATGCAGGGGTAGAGGCGGGACCTCGGGCAGTTGAGGACGAGGCGGGGAGCTGCAGCTTGGACAGGGGTGGGCCGGCACCAAGGGTAGCTGCGCCGTGGCTGCGCACGTAGTGAAACTGGGTCGGCGCGGCCGAGGGGCAGCAGGCAGGGAGCTGGCGACCGGTGCAGGGTGAGTCCGACAGGCGGGGTAGGGCGGCGGGCCGAGGAAGCTGCTGGAAGAGGCGTCTCGTGTCTGGAGGAAAGAACGAATGAGAGATCGATTGGAAAATCAACGGTCGAGATTTATTCGATGACGTGGCATCGCGAGGGGCGGAGGTAGTGTTCTAGGATTTGTATATTAAGATTAGCTATCGAGTTCCCCTGTATCGTTGGCATGACTTGAGTCACATGAGAAGCAGATAGACAGATGATATTCAGGCTGCGCATGCGTGACCAACTTTTAGGTGTGTGGTCCTGTCAAAAAAAAAAAAAAACTTTTAGGTGTGTGGCCGCACCCTCCCTGTCGTCTTACGAGTATTAACCTTCCTACGAACGATGAGATAAGTATCTTTTGACTTCAACGAGCCTGTCCAGTCCAGCTACAAAAGCATTCGGATCTTGTCCGGAAGAATTTGAAATTTTGAACAGTTGTGCTCTCCGCTCCGTTAGGTTTCCTCGATGTCACTGGTACCTAAGCAAGAACTAATTCTTGTCTTCACTTGGGGTCTTGGCCCTTAGGGATCAGGCTCAAAGTAGCGACCGTTAAAACATGTTGCGTGTCCACTCCGCAGATTAATTAGGCTGGTCTTATGTATTCTACACGCACGAGGAAATGACTTATGAGGCCATGAATGTTTGGTTTTCGCCCAGCGTACGAGTAGCTGTACTGCTACCCGTCAATTTGCCTTTGACTAGTCGTATCCGTTCCGTAACTCACGCCGAGACTCATCAGCACTCCGTGTGAAGAACGTACTCCTACGAGTAGATCACACGCGATCGGAAGACTAAATAACACTGTACTTAACGCGCGAATCAGAGCATCTCGCACGTTTGACGCGTACTTCGATGGCGCCGACGATCTAGTGCGAGTTGGATCCCACCCTATGGCCTAACTTTACTTCATGTTTAGCTTAAACTATCACAAGTTGCAGATGAGCCCGGGCTGGATCAACCCCATCACGAGAAGTTTAATCTTCCTGAGAAGCACATCCATCCACCGTCGCCCTCCTCGGACGAACAAGCAGAATACTACTTTTATCCGCGCGGGTTATTTCACTTGCTTTGCTGCCATTCATTCCCGTTACTGGGAAACCAAAAAGTCTCGCTCACATGAGCGTAGAACACCCCAAATTTGCCAACGGGGTACGCATCGGGTGGTCCGGCCGCAGGGTGCTCGTTGGTCCATCCATGCAACGCGCATCCAAGCAAAAGCCCCGAGCTGCGTGGCCGCGTTTGGTGGTGGTCCGGCCAGCCAGGGTGGAGTGGGATGCAGTGCACTGCCCGTCGCCGGCGCACATGCACGCACGCACGCGGGCGACCGGCGGATTAGCGAATTAAACTAAGCGAGACGCGCTTGCCGATGGGGGTCAAACGCGGAAATCCTAATCATATGGGCAGCGCTCTGTGCCTTAGCGCGCGGCGTCTCTGATCTGGGTCTGGGTACGATAGTACATGCACGGCGTAGACCACAGGTTGGCACCGCGTGGCGCCAGTGGCTTATCGCCAGCGGCCAAACAGATGGGATCTAATCCCGCTGTTGTTTAGTCCAAAATGCGGTGACCCATGCTGTTGATTAACCTCGTTTACGATCGGCACAATACTCTATCAGTTCTCGTAATGATCAGATCTATCTGGCGAGCGACCATCGCACAGGCAGGATGCGGTCGCCACTGGACAGAGCCGCGCGTTCTCACTGCCTCAGGGGATTTTGTCCGGTGAAGCATGATCTAGATCTGGTGGAGTTGGACGTTGCCTGTAGTCCTGTGCTGTTAGCAGAAAATGATCAGGGGAATTGACCACCGCCTGTCACATTTCGCCTTTCCGGATATCATGAACTGTTTGTTGGCCCGGGTGTGAGTTAGCTGCATGGCGCAACTGTTCTATCATCAGGAGGCATGATTGCAAGCTTCTGTTTATCATAACTGGCGACGCGAATAATGGCATGCAACCGAAACAAAATCTATGATGATGGAGTAACGTGATCGCATAAGCAAGTACGTTTGTATATTCGCCCACACAACAGGCAAACAATGAAACAGGCACCAGGCCATCTGCTGGTCGTCCCTTAGCCACGACAACGGACTCATCCTGCCAGGAAATTAAATACCGATAGGAAACAAAATAATTTCAGTCGCTGCGATTTTATGCGAAACTTAAGTGGCGGATGGCATCGTCAGCTGCGGGACTGGGCTGGATTCCTGGCGAGCAAGCAAGCATGTGACGGCAAATGGCGAGGAGCATCGCCGCAGGAGGGCAACTGGCATCGGGCGAAATGATCACATTCTTATCGCACCGCACCACGTGCAGCATGATGCGCGGACGGCTCCGAGAACGACTCGTCACCACCCTGGACACCCTGGCTGGCTAAAATAAGCCAAGCTTAGCGTTGAATTCCGAATTAATTGTGCTTTGCCGCGGCCGCGGATTGTTTAAACTTCCAACTTGGGATAGGTTTTCTCTATTCAATTTTGCGATCCGAAGCAAGTACGATTAAGCAACAACGAGAACATGGGTCGGCCTATGCCGGTTCCGTAGAAAATCCCACGAAGAAATAGCGGGCCGAGCCATTTAGCGGTGGTTTCTGGTAAAAGCTAAGGAAAGCTATCTACAGCTATAGCGGCAGCTAAATCATTTAGCCTTCGTTTGGAACGCAAAAATTTTACAGAAATTTTGTAAGAATTTCACAGAAATTAATTCAATTTCAGATAAAAAAAATAAATTTCTCCATTCCAAACAGAGCCTTAGCGATTTTTTTTTAAAATAGTATAAGTTATAATATTTAATTCCTTAAGATAAATATCCAAAATATATAAAGAAATGCACACATCTTCGTCCTTTTGAGAGTTGTAAGAGAGTGCAATAGCCACCATCACACTCGAGTTGGCTAATATTTTCATAATATATATTTTTATATTATTAAAATCGATTAAATTTATAAAAATTATAGATCAAAGTTTGATGTCATGAAATCTAAGTAAGAATACCTTTTAATTTGCATCTTAGATTTGGATCTAGGCTTTGCGCAGCTTATTTTCAGCAACCCGTTTTGTGTTTGAGTCTTTAACGGAAGTTACATAGAGAGCTAACAGCGACTATCTTTGACTATAACTTTTTTTTAACGGTAACTAAATAATAGCTGTGAGAATAACATATTTTAGCGGTAGATCTTTCAAATCACTATAGCCGACTATTTTTTCTGTGAAAAAATCACACCGTTGATATACTAGTACAGACTAAAGAAACCAATTTCTAAGTAATACTGGACACGTTCGGATGCCTTTTTACAGCTACAGCTATATTTTACTGTAACAAAAACTTAGTCGCAGCCGCAGCATCCGCCAACAAAATCTCTTCCGAACGCGCCCACTGTCGACTATTGCTACAAGCAGCCAGCCGGCCTTGCAGGCATTCCTAATTCGCGGCCGAATTCTGGACGGAAATTCAAAGCCATCCGGCCGTTAGCCTTGACTTTGTCCCGACTCCTGACGACAATGCCGTAATATCACCCATGCGCGTTCGACATGTTACTTACCTGTGTTCGCTTGACCGGGAAGCACCGCCGCCTCGTCACTTCCAGATAGTACGAGCATTACGAGCAAAATGCTTGCATGCTAAGGTTCCTGTGTTAATTTCACAAGAATTTTATAAAAATTTTATAAAAATTAATTTAATTTCAAAAGAAAAAATACTTGGTGCTTCAAGTATACTTGGTGCTTATTTGTATGAAGCACCGATTTTAAATTTTACTCTTTCTTCACAATGAATACTTGTGCTTCAAAAGCTTAATAATAAATGATCTTAGCATATTTCTCTGGAGATGTCCTTTGAAGCATCCAATGCATAAACTTTCATCGATGCTTTATTTTTGAATCAAGCATCGATGTCTACAACGTTTGAAATCGATGCTTAGAAAAATTGGTTGAAGCACCGACGAAAATCACAACATTGTGGGTGATCTTAAGTCGGTGTGAATTGTCTTCAGGCCTTCAGGGTTCAATCTGGCGTTGCGTGCCACGCGTCCTTGTGTCGCGAAGGGCATGCGGACGTACGGAGGAGCGCGTGTGTTCTGGTCGCCGTGCGTGGCCGCAGATTTCCACGCGCGCGCCGCGTAGGTCCGCGCGGAGATCCTGCCCGGCCGAGAGACGGCGGCGAGCAGCGACAAGTAACCGGACATCTGTTCATCTCGCACCGTCACGCCAGGTCGGAGGATGCGTGAGGGCAGGGGAATATTTGTGCCGCGTCAGGTGCCGCGTTGCCGTCGTCCCGCACCGACAGATTCGCAGCAGGGACCGGAGCGTGCAGCAGAGCTAGACGCGTCGACCTCCTTGGGAACCTGTGGCCTTGACCGCGTCCGTCGGTGTTTCGAGTCTCAGATATGCTTGTGCTCCGTATTGTCACACTGCCAATCTGCCATGAAGCCGCCGAATCGCAATTCGCCAAGTCGTACAATCATTTGTGACGAGTGTTTGTGATCCAACGGTCGGCCTGTGAAATGAAAAATTATTGTAAACGAGTGCAGGCCAGCGGATAGCATCAGCGTATCGTGCAAATGCAACAGTGTCACCGATTCGGTTGGAGCCGTGCGTACGCGGGGCTCGTTCCACACGATAAGGATGATGATCAAGCTGCCCTGTTGGCCAACCGTTCGGCAAAGAATTTTGTCATTAATTACGTGTCGCGTCATGACGTCTCTTTCGTAAGTTCAATTTCAAACCCTTGCGATGATCTTCCGTTCTTGCTGGTAAACGTATTACATCCATCGAAGACCTCATATACAGTGATGATAGTGCCAGTACATCTTCCATGGCATTTCAGGTTTTCCAAAACGACTCTTGCTTGGCTGCCGTACATACGCCATGGGTTACGTGTAATTTGCACGCAGGGGACGGTTTTGTCAACCCTTTTTTTTCTTCCTCTGCTTAGTTCGGTGAGTTTCGGCCTAACAGTCTCGTTATTCCATCATTGCACGTTTGCGCGCCATGTAGCCTCAGTCAGTCAGGCTGGCCGGCGACTTGCAGCTGACGTGGCTCTGACCTGTACGACAGCAAGTCAAATTTTGTGCCAAACCAAACGCTAGCTTGATTCCGCAAACACATGTTTGACACGCATTAGCTATGTACCCTCCGCTTCATTTTGAAAGGAGAATTTTTGTTTGGTGCCACTAATATTATCCTGAGGCCGCCAAACGTCATCTGCTGCGACACCCTCTCCTAGCAACGACGGCGTGACATCACCATCTCATTATCCTAAACCTGTCATCCAGGCATCCAGCTAAACAAATTCGCTACGAACCAAAGTCCACGCCAGATGCCGCCGTACCTTTTGGAGGACGACCAAATGTTAGGCTATCCGCTGGTAAAGCAGCTACTACTACTAACAGCCAATCTGCAGGGTGCCAAATGTGATGTGAACACATCTACTGCAAGTACTACTAAAATGAAACACTATTATATTTGGCAGATTCTACAGTAGATCTAAATAATTGTTGACTACCTATTTGTATTGAACTCGATGCTTAAATTATTTTTTTATCACTTAAGAGATAAAAGCTCTCTAATAATTATTAATTGCAATACAGTCAATTTAGAAAGTAATTAATGAATTTTGGCAGCGAAGGTAATCAAAGACACGTTGTTTTTTGATATTAATTTATTTTTTTTATATTTTCTATTCAAATCAACGGATGATATTGAATTCATATTCTACCTCTTAATAGGTAAAAAAAGAGTAGGTCTATCTTAGAAGGGCTTTTATATTTGCTTTGGACTTGCATTTTATTTGATAGATAATAAAAAAACAGCGTTGTTTCAGTACACGGTTGGTGAGCGACGCGGGTCGGAAGGGTTGCCGATCTGAATCGTTGCATATATCGCCACACTTTGTCCTCCGTCCGCCGTACCGGTCGCCGTCGTCCAGCGGCAGATCGCTTGCCCGCCCGGCATGCTCTGAAATCAACCCATCAAGGAGACCACCCACTGACGAAGAAAGAACGAAACTGATGTGCCGGATGGTACCGCACACCAGAAGCATCGTGTTTCAGCGCGCGTCACAAGTAATTTTAATCCAGCCATCGAGGCCGTTGTTGATTTCTTAATTCGCTGATACACGTCCATAGATTCTAGCTTACCCCCAGCCTGCCTGCCGGCGGGCACCGGCCACAGTACCGACGACCAGCTTGAATCAACAGGACGGTGCGCGAGAAATCGTCGCTTCGTGAAGGTGACACCGTAGGACCGTGATGTTGCTGTCCTACTAGGACGGGATAAGATGGCCACGTCATTTGTGCTGAGCAGGGTGGGAATAAGTGGTGCCGTGCAGCCAGCGAATTCGGCCGGAACGCCGGCGACGGGGCCCGGATGTATCAATGTCCATCCACAGTCGACACACCATTTCGTTTCAGTGATGCACGGAGAAAAATTCGGTGGTTGCCGTCTTGCTTTCAGGCATTGTCTCGCATGTCTCGCGTGGCCCCCCTCTCCTCCTGCTTAGATTCCGCGGCATCGATCATGATAGGTTCGTCATTGCTAATCCGGGCGGAGTCCCCGATAAGTCGACAGCACGCGCCACGCGGACGCGGGGCTCGGAAGAACACTACCTGCGACTTTGCGAGCCCGACGGCTCCCCTAACTCTTGTTTGTCTCTAGAAGGAGACTTGGGGACGGCAAAATGATTTCCCAGTTCGTATTCGACCGACGCCAAATTATCTGGTGGCATCTGTTCCAGGTGCCAATTGTTTTTTGCAAGTAAAAAGTTAAGGAAAAGAATTGGCATTTTCATTGCCTTTTGAACCGAGATAAATTAAAACTACAAGGTCAGCTCAATCCAACCACTGTAAAACTGGTAACATACTTGCTTTCAGGAGTGTGGCACTTCAACGACTTCAACAATAAAGGTCAGCGCTTTTCTTTTCTCCCATGGTCATTTGTGCTACATGAAGATATATACTATTCTACTTCATCAAAGGAGTCAGCCAGCATCCCTTTGGCATGTCCTAGCTCAACATATAAGTTTACAACAACAAAATTTATCTAGAAATTGATAACCAATAGCATGAAAGTATTTGTTAAAAATAGTGTAAGAGATAAGTAGTGTTGCCGTTGTAAACTATTCTTGGAAGACCCCACAATGCTATTGGAGCTAGTGCAGTATCGGATTTGGTCTAGCATTGTGGTGGGGCTTTTGAAAGGGACTAGACAGAGATACACAAGAAAAAAAAAGATTTTACAAATATCTGTAAACTAATTAACATAAATGAAAACGGAAATGTTGCTAATTTATAATGTACAGTATATAGAAACTGGTTCCATACTTCTCTATGTGATTCGGTCCTACACAATGAGGAATTGATGATGTAGGAGTACTCCTAGTTCTTTCCCCCCTCGATGAATGTTTACATCTACTCGAAATTCAACATTTGGCAATTAAAGCAAATGTGGATACAGGAAGCAATCCATTTCAACATCAAAACCGCCAACGCGCAGATAGCAACAAAAGCCGCGGCATGTGGTCTCCATTTCTCAATGGGTTTATAAGATGCTCAAGCAGGCTACGTTATGCTTGCACAAAGAAGATCTTTTAAAAATCTAACCCCGATACATCTTTTAGTATGTCCGGCACAAGCCTCGGCACCTGTCCAACAGCTGAAACGATACCGTACAGGTGAAGAATACTGAGGTGGCTTTGGAAATGCGTAAATGAAGATGGGAATGAGAAACAGAAATAAAAACAGAAAATCTTAACTTTTTATTCATCTATCTTATTAAATCTCAACTATTTATTTATTTTCCAATCACCATCTCATTACCTATTTTTATATATCCAAACGGCACTGAATGGAATATGTTAAGAAAAGAAAAGGTAACATGCACGTCACATGAAGAATTTTCTCACCGCCCCCTGTTAATTCCCAAAAACTACACTCGAGATGAAATCTGGGTATACAGCCATAAGATTAGACAACGACAGCATCGCAACCCCGTCACTTTCAAAAGGCCAGTTTTTTATTTTACTGCCGAGATCGTCACACGCTTCCATTTGTCGTCCTGCTCCACGAGCTGTGACTGGCTTGTCTCTCAGCCTCTGTCACTTTTTCCATCCGCATCCGCCGCGGCTGGGCTCCTCCACCGCTTCCGCCGAGCTTGTTCCTAGCGCGCCGCATCACCGTCATGGCCGTTTCATCATCTTGTTTCGGATGCAGGTGCCAAGGTTTTCTCCTCCACTTTCACATCATCGCCGGCACTTGCGATACCGCGACGGGCAGCGCCACCTCTCGTCGCCGCGCGCGCGGCTCGTCGAACCGACCGCACCCTGCACGCAGGTCACAGTGGGATGTGGAGACCGACGCGACGCCGACCCCGGCACGCGAGCGGCCGTGGCCCGACAGCCAGCCACCACCGACGGCAAGGCGTAAATGAGGGAGGCCGAAGTGCAGTGACCACGCAGCCACGCCCTTTGGGTTGGGGCCAGGCGCGCGCACACGTAAGTACTACGCCATTAAGTTACGGCGTGTTTGCTTCACATCCAACGCACGCCACAACTCGCCATGCCGGGGCGTTTATCTAGCCAACACTTAGATTCGAGTGTGACGCGCCGCAGTCATCGAACGCTTTTGCCACAGTTCGCCGAAGGTTTGGCAGCTGCCGTAGACCCTAGTTCATTTCCAACGCCGCATCATGCCGAAGTTCTGACGACCGATTTTGCCGCCGCGCTTGTGGCGCTGCCGCAACTATGGCTCGGCGCTCGGTGGCGAGAAGCAAACAGGCCTAAGAAACCAAGTGGGCAACCAGTGGAACGCCGAGAATGAGGGCATCAGGAGCTGGTGGGAGAAGAACAGGGTTCCTCACTCCACCCCGATCCATGTGGGGGCAGCGAAAATTGAAGAAAAATGCTGCGGAACAGTGCGTTCGTGCAGATGGCGGGAGTGCGGTTGGTGGCCACGGGCGCTAATCCACTGTAGTAGTACTAGAAGAGAATGGTTCGATGGCCAATGGGGTGCGTGTGAACGTGATTACCGAGGGTTTTGAAAACTCTAGCTTGGACGGACGGGTGAAGCAGGAGGCAGATCTCGAGGATGCATCACGCAAATGACGAACGCGCACGACTTACGTAACCGGAGCTGTGACTGTTAACCATCATTTTCTGCGTAACTTTCCTGGTCGAGACCGAAAGTTCTAGAGTAGAGAGAGAGAGAGAGATACTTATTTGATCGCTCATATTTGCCACATCGTGTAATTTGCCGAGTTGTGGTTGGCCGCGTTTTATAAAATGGTTGTGATAAGAAGAGACTAGGCTATCTGCTGCTGCTAACCCACGATGGCATATGATGCCATCCCTGCTGCTAACCCTTTCTCGCTTTTCACTTATCGAAAGTTCGCAACCACCCGTCTCCTCCATCATCCAGAGAGCGTTTTAATACGAGGGCTGTGCCAACCACTACCCACACAATATGGCGCACAATAATTAGCATACCGCTCTTTTTTTCTTGTAGCGGCTATTTGCAAATTCAGCATGAGGAAAAAGGCTTGCGCATTTGTTCTTGCAATGATGTGGTAAGTGGCGTCTCTGTCTAATACTCGCGCTAATCATTCTAGCCCTGATTCGATGAGCTCTTGGGTGAGCTTCTGAGGATTGGTTTGTAACCGTAAACTAGACGAACGGTGCCGGCGCTAGAGCCAGAAATTACGGTTTGTTTACTTGACGAAGGTGACGTCAAAGCTTGCAGATAACGTTAGTATTCGTGTGGAACGAACTGTGCCGATTAAGCACAATGCATGGAGTGAACAGTGACAGTGTCACATGGGCGCATGACAGGCTAACAGAACGCAAGCCGGATAAACAAAAGAGATAAGAGAGGGACGTCGAATTAAGATCACGGAACAAAGCATCAGCTGGAATACACCGGCACCGCTATTCAAGGCGTGAATGGCACAAGCCACCTTCCACACGCGCGTCCGTCTCCACGGCGCATTCGCGAAGAATTCCAAGCACGCCGTGAGCTAGCTGGGTAGTCGTGGCTCGAGCACTGCCTTGGCACCGGCAAATTAAGTTCGCTTTCGCGAATCCATCATCATGAGTCATGTGAAAAGCGCGCGCGCGCGTCGATCGATCCAGGCTTTGACAACCGTTGCTTCTCGTTCGGGTGCCCTTTGAATCGGCCCCTACCGAGCGGCACTAGGAGCTGTCTCTTCTCGTGAAGGGGAGGAGGAGGGGGCAAAGGTGGAGCTGCAGCACGTTACCTGTGTGGGAGCTTCGGTTTCAAGGAGCTTTTGAAAACTGACAATGTCCAGACTGTTCAAACGTGTTCACGCTTTCTCGCTGGAGCTCGAGCAACGTCTTCACTTTTTTCTTGTTAGTTTTCTAGGAAGAGGGTTAGCTTGGAGACCAGGTATTCTGATCGAGGTCGCGCATTACTCATGCCGTGGACCCGTGAGTTTGGCGCCGCCGCATCCAAACCAGCGCCCGATCCGGCGCGTTCCACGCAACGGCTACTCCGGTCTCGCGGGCGTGCGCCGCCGGCTGCATCGCATCGCCTGCCGCGCGCTCCACGCAAACGACGACGACCAAAGTCTCTCCCCACGTCGGTCAGTCACGCACCAACCGAGCCGATCGACGGACGTGGATGGCAGGCGAACGAACGTCAATTTTTGTTTTACTGACGAATGCCACTGTTTATGCACTATTTTTATATATACAGTAAAAATACTATTTATATATGTTATTTTCACTCAGATCGAACAAATCATATTTCCACACTTTTTTCGACTCACACACTGTAGCTACACAGCATAAGCCGGAGCCACCCGCGCCAAACAGGCCCTTCTCGTGTCATGTCGGTGGTCAGAAATTCATGTTCATGTTTGTAGAGGATGTGTTACTGTTGTTACATATGAAACTTTTCATGTATGAAAAATTATTTAAAATTTCTAATTATCCTAAACAATGTACAGTACTAATCAATGATAAACATGACAATTAATCATCAAAACTCTCTTTTTAAAAAAAGTTGGAGCCGATCATCTAGCCAAACAACTTGCCAGACAACTCCAACTCGATAAAAGATCAATTTCATGTTGGAGTTTTGGAGTGGAGCTGCTCTGCCATGGAGCAGAGTCCTGTCAAACACGTTCATAAAGTGCTACAATATTTATTTATCGTAATTTTCACTGCGCTCCTCTAAGAAACTCTTTCAACTTTTTTTTTTTGTGTTTTATGCCGCTTAATTGCCGTTTGAAACGAAACTAGGCATAACCTTGCATATGAACCATGCAAGTGTCCAAAGTAGTCAAATTTTATTATCATAATTTCGTACGATAAGCTACTAATCAAAATGGATGTAAATTCATTCTACGCTTTCAGCTTTCTCCCTTACCTACAAAATAAGTAGGCAAGTAAATATAGCTCTGCCAGGTAATAGCAAAATAACACTATGGAAACTACTACTCCTACCAGGATAATCAACACATTAATGTGCTCAGTCAGTGTATCAATAACCCAAATAACACTGTACAATAATATTTTTATTGTTTTTTATTCTTTATTACTAGCTTGTTCCTACCTTATAATCACTCTTTGGCGGTCATTAGCACTTCCAACTGATTGTTTTCATAATGACTCGTGGTTGATTTATAGACTTATACGGAGTGTTTATGAACATTTCACAGCATTTTTTGATGTCAATGGTGGATCTGATTGGAGTTTATTTTTTTACAATGCAGGTGATGTGTAACTTTCCTTTCTCTTTTTTCCTGTTAATTTAATTTTCTCATGCA
>BCLF01000034.1:2105410-2132909 GCA_001602275.1 Zoysia japonica | reverse complement strand
CCCCCCCCCCCCCCCCCCCCCCAAAGACTACTCCTTGTTCCAGCAGCGGTATTGAATCACTGGTCTCCATGCATCAATTTCACCCACTGCCTGCTATGGTACGCTATGTTTGTTACGTTGAGTGAGTCAGCTATTGTTAGCTTCTTTCTGCAGTCTGGGACCGGGAAGAGTTGAATTGACGAGCATAGCATGTAGAAAATGATGGGTTTCTGCGTGTACCAACCGGTCATTCCTGCTATCTTGGTCGGGTCCATTTTGCATCAATCTCCTTGATGTTTATGGTAGTACCGCTGAATTTTCCCCCTCTGCATCTGGGATTAATCATCCTTGCAACTTTATTGTTGCGTGTTTGAAGGTCTTCAAACTGCTTTCACTGGCGTGCTTTCGTGATCTGAGACGAAGAACATGAGGGTTGGGTACCTGGCATCTTCGTGCTTAATGATGCTCTCTTTTTCTAAAAGATGTGACTAATAAAGTATTGGACTGGGGAACATGAGAGTGCACTAATTTTCTTTTGGTTACTTTTTAATTCTTAGTGGTGGGGGCAGTTTAGCCTTTTTTTCTTCCATAGCCAAATCACTTTGATCACTTTTTTGTTTCGCATACGAGGTACTGATAATTTTTCCATTCACAGAAGATGTGCTCTGAAGACCTTAGTTTTAGTTTTACAATGCAGTTTTGTCCGTAGATGCCACCACATGACAGCGTATCTTCTGCACCAATTAAAGTTTATGACCATTGTGAAGTTCGAGGAAGCTAAACACAGTCGCGGGTGAAAATATTATGTGGTTCTCTCTCTAGAATTAAACTTGTGGGCAAAACGTTGGGACCAGACTGGTCCATTCTACCGATATCGCCGTTTTTCAATTTTTGTTTTGACATGGACATAAATAACGTCAATTTGTTATATTATTAGCATGTCTGCTAGGTGAAACTACTAGTATTAATGCACGTGAGCAGTTGTCTTACTTCTTAGTATCTTTCTCATCGATCCCTTCTCTTTCCTCCTAAGGCACTAATTGAGATTATATTTTTTTCATTTTTTTGGACAGTAACATATTTTTGTTGTTCACTTGCCCCACAGTTCGGCCAGGAGTGGGGCGAGGGTAAATGTAATGAGGCCGTTTTTCTTCTCTTAATACAAGGATGCACATCTATTCTGCGTATTCAAGGAAAAAAAAGATTATATTTTCTTATTGTAGTGTCAGCCAGTAGTTGTGACATAAATAAGTGTCAATAGGTTGAAAGGAAAGGATCCTGCAAATCTATTCAGAATCATATGGTGCCCTAAAAGAACTTTTAAAAAAAAATACCTCACTAATTTCTGCTCAAATACTTATGTGAAAATAATTCTTTAACTGTGTTTTCTTAATACTTACAGTGAGGACACAGCAAAGAGAAGGACCCAGAAAAGTAAAAGTTTTAAAGAGATTGAAAAGTATGATGTTTTCGTACTGGAGAAGAGCTCTGGTTGCAGATTCCGATCTTTGCAACTTTTGCTCTTTGCTATCATGTCTGCTGCATTTCTGACACTCCTATACACACCATCTGTGTATGAACATCAATTGCAGTCAAGTTCCCGGTGAGTATGCCTCTGATAACCATGTCCTGTAGTGCAGTAAATTTTTGAAGTTACCTTCCATAATTAATTCCTTGTTGGATTACTTAGAGGTTGAGCAAAGTAGGATATAATATGACAATATGTGTTACCATGGCCCATGGTGCTTATGCTGGTTGATATGCTGTGCAGGCTTGTTAATGGGTGGATCTGGGATAAGAGAAGTTCTGATCCCAGATATGTAGCTCCTTCCAGTGTTCAGTGGAAAGATGTATATAAGGCTGTAAAAAATGTGAACGTTGGTGAAAAAAAGCTCAAAGTCGGACTCCTGAATTTTAACCGAACTGAATTTGGCTCATGGACACAAATGCTCCCAGAAAGTGAATTTTCAGTCATAAGACTAGAGCATGCCAATGCAAACATTACCTGGCAGACTCTATATCCTGAATGGATTGATGAGGAGGAAGAAACAGAGATACCATCGTGTCCCTCACTTCCAGACCCTCTTTTTCCAAGGGATACTCATTTTGATGTTATTGCTGTTAAGCTTCCCTGCTCTCGGGTGGAAGGTTGGTCAAGAGATGTTGCACGACTGCATTTGCAGTTATCTGCGGCAAAATTGGCAGTGGCCAGCAGGAGAGGCAATAGTGCTGTCCATGTGCTCTTTGTTACTGAGTGCTTCCCCATTCCAAATCTCTTCACTTGTAAGAACCTTGTCAAACGTGAAGGCAATGCTTGGCTGTACAAACCTGATTTGAAGGTACTTAAGGAGAAACTCAGGCTTCCTGTCGGATCCTGTGAGCTCACGGTTCCCCTCAACGCCAAAGGTAAATTTGTTACCTCCTGCAGTTTTTTAATAGATTTCCATCTGAAGACGCTTTATTCCTACTGCACCAATGTAGTTTCATCTATAAATCCCAGCAACTATAATTTCAAGCATGAACATTTCTATACAAATTGGAAGTGACAAACTGGAGATGATGTTTCTTTGTTAGGCGTGCATTATCCATTCTCTGGAAAAATGCCATAAGTTGCATATTCACCTAGTTATTCTGTAACCTGTAATTTCTAGTTGGTAACATATTTTGTCTTTCTTTTGCAGCACGACTTTTTACAGTAGACAGACACAGAGAAGCATATGCCACTATACTGCATTCAGCAAGTGAATATGTTTGTGGTGCAATCACAGCAGCTCAAAGCATTCGCCAAGCAGGATCAACAAGGGACCTTGTTATCCTTGTTGATGATACTATAAGTGACCACCACCGCAAGGGACTGGAATCTGCAGGGTGGAAGGTCAGAATAATAGAAAGGATACGGAATCCTAAAGCTGAGCGTGATGCCTACAATGAATGGAACTATAGTAAATTTCGGCTTTGGCAACTGACAGATTATGACAAGGTTATCTTCATTGATGCTGATCTCCTGATCCTGAGGAATATTGATTTCTTGTTTACAATGCCAGAAATCACAGCAACTGGTAACAATGCAACACTCTTCAACTCTGGTGTCATGGTCATTGAGCCCTCAAACTGCACGTTCCAGCTGTTGATGGAGCATATCAATGAGATAACATCATACAATGGTGGTGACCAGGGGTATCTAAATGAGATATTCACATGGTGGCATAGGATTCCAAAACACATGAATTTCTTAAAGCATTTCTGGGAGGGTGATGAAGAGGCAGTGAAGGCAAAGAAGACCCGGCTGTTTGGTGCTAACCCACCAATCCTCTATGTCCTTCACTACTTGGGCCGGAAACCATGGCTGTGCTTCCGGGACTATGACTGTAACTGGAACGTCCCAGTGCTGCGTGAGTTTGCAAGTGATGTTGCACATGCTCGTTGGTGGAAGGTGCACAACAAGATGCCAAAGAAACTTCAGAGCTACTGTCTTCTGAGGTCAAGGCTGAAGGCTGGGTTGGAATGGGAACGTAGGCAGGCTGAGAAAGCAAACTTCACCGATGGGCATTGGCGACGTAACATAACTGACCCAAGGCTGAAGATTTGCTTCGAGAAGTTCTGCTTCTGGGAGAGCATGTTATGGCACTGGGGTGAGAACAAGACGAACTCAACTAAGCAAAACACATTGCCGGCGACACCTTCCGGAGGCAAGTCAAGCTCATGAGACCCTGTAGATAGCTGGCGAGAGTAGTATACCGAATACAAACTTTCTGAAGGCTCCATACATGCATACATAGCAACAGCTCTGTAAAGGTAGCTCTGCTCTAGGTTCCTTCCCCGCATGACTATACCTTTGTTTGCCGTCACTGCTGCAGCGCCCTCCCGCTGCTTTTTGACGGCCGGCATTTTTTTTTTTTGGTTTTTGCCAATAATTCATCAGTATAGGTAATTTTTTTTTACCCTTCTGGTTAAAACTTCTCATTGGCCTGTTGCTCACATTGCCTGTTGCTCAGCTGCAACGTGGCCTGGGTCAATGTATGGTGGTTGAACCGTTTCAGTGATCGGTCTGGAGTGATGCAACATGAGATTGCTGACCAGCGAACACTTGATGATGGTAATGGCATGAATGTGACTGTGTCACCTTCTGTTGTAATTTATAGGGAGAATACTCAATTTAGTCTTTAAACTATGCACGAAAGCTCAATTTTATTTCTCAACTTTTAAAAAGAACCATTTAGTTAGAGATTCAGATTCATCTCTGAATTGATGTGGTTACCCACGAGCAAATGGATTGATACGTGAACTTTAATTTTAATATGGATTGACATGTCAACTTCAATTTTAAATATTGAAATGATATGTAAAAAATGTTAAATTTTTAAATACTTCTATTCTATTAATAAATTGTCATTTTTAACATTTGGGTTGCTTGAAGAGTCAATTTTATTAAAATATAAATTGATATATAAAAAGTTATCAAAAATATAAAATATGTTTAAATATGTCGAAATGATACACAAAAATAATAAATTTAAATATTTAAATATTTTCAAAGAAAAACTTGCTTGTTGCATTAATTTTAAGAATATGAAGTTTAAAATTGATTCAAAAATAGAGTTACATTTTAAGAAAAAAATTGAATTGAAATTTAAAATCTAAAATTGGAGTTGACTTGTCAATCTATGCGTTGATGTGACGTGTCACGTGCATACGTCACAGAGATGAAATTGAGTTTTTTATGTGCATAGTTGGAGGACCAAAATGAGTATTCTCCTTAATTTAAAATGTTGGATTTGGTCAACTACTGGCGGTGCCAAAAGTATGAGACTGCCTGAAGCCATGCACTGTGCTCATTGCACGCCCACGGTTTCCATGGATCTGAACGTCAGAATGCGCGCCACCAAACTATGCATCATTCGAAGGCCGTGCTTCCCTACATCGAACGGACGTAGAGCACGCATCATCGATCTTATTAGGCTCGGCGGCCGGCGTGGGGCAGGTTCCTCATATGCTCTCGAGTGGAGCAGGTTCCTCATATGCTCTCGAGTTGCCGCGGACGTTTTGCCGGCAGTGGTACACCGGAAACACGGGAAAGGGCCACGGCGGCTGTCTAACGGACGCGTTGCGTTGCGTGTCAGATGCGAGGCCATCCAAGTCCTTTGCTTTATCCCACGAGCCGACCGAGTCCAAAGTAGTCCACACAGCAGTGCTGCTAGAATCTGTTGGGAGCGAGCGGGTTCGAGACACTTGCGGCGGGAGTGTTGAGAGGAGAGAGTTACGCGGCAATCTAGCGCCCTCGCGGCGGCATCGGTGGCGCATGGACGGACCACCACTCGATGCTCTCCTAGGCAAGAGACCACCGCTCTGGGCCGATTGGCCGGCGCCTGGACACGCGTCACCTGAGACATACATTTGTCGCGCAGCTAGCGGCAGTGGTTCTCGTCCTAGGAGTACTCGTTTTTTAGCTTTTGACCGGGTAAAGGAAGAAAGAAACAAACCGAGAACTGGTCGCGAGCAGCGGGCTCGTCTCGTGGCGATGTCATGTGTCCAGAGGAGTGGGGCAGCTGGCTTCTGTAGCTCGCGCGCGTCACCTGCGCCGCCCGCCGGCAACACGGAGGCGGCATGGTCCTCGGTTCACATCGGCATGCACCTGCTTCACACAATCACACCACACGAGGGGAGGGTGAGGGTACCTCCGACCCCGCCCGGCTCCCCTCCATTGGTTGGCTGGCCTCTCGCCCTCACGCGGCTGCGGCGCGTCCAGCGTGCCGGTGCACCGCCAATAATTCGCCAGATGTGACGATCGAGTGGACGACGGGGGATATCAGACTCGCGTAGCTGGTAGGGTCGGGTTGCTGATGCAGACGTGTATCAGGCCCGCTCGATTATTGTGAATTTGTGATGCAGGCGAGATTGCTCTTACGGCCCATCTGGTGCGCCGGCGAGTCCATCCAACGACGGACGTCGTACGTGACAGCCCAAGTTGGACACGGCGCCGGTTCCATGGGCCCGTTGAGTACACATGTTCAAGTCCGGCTCCGGCCTCCGGGGCCATATATGCACATATGGGCAGTCGCGGCGCTGAGCAGGGGCGGAGGCAGAGGGGTGCATGGGGACAGCTGTCCCCCCATTTTTTTCAAAAATTTTGATTATATATACTTTTATATTAATGTATAACTATGTACTTTAATAAATATAAGTAGTAGTAGCTTAAAAATACAAGAAAAAGTTAACATTTTTCTAATCCTATTTTAAGTAGTAGAATAAGAGTCTAAACATCTCTTTTGCTCCACTGTTCATCTCTACCATCACTTTACTATTTGAGTTTGATGAATTTTCTTTGCATTGCTTGACTTTGATATACCATGTTGCTTTATTTTGTCCCCCCATAATTGAAATCCTACATCCGCCACTGGCGCTGAGACGGTAACAGTAGAGCTCACGGCTGCAAATGCATGCATGCCTTGTCGCGGTGATGGACCACCGTGAGTGCCTGATTGGTGAAGCGATAATGTTGTTTGCAGGGACGTGCTAGTTGGCGAAATTGCACGCCGAGCTTATCTTCTGCCTTTCCTTCTTACGCTTCGCCACGGTACCACTTCACTGTATCATGCATTCTTCCAAGATCCAAGCCGTTCTTCCGGCCACAGCCATGAACCTGATCTACTTTTGTGTGAGCTATGGACAGCTTTTTCGATAGATCTGGCGGCCTTGCTTTATCATAATCGACCTTCTAAGTTCTCAGTCCATCATATATTCGCCTCTCAGACTGTATACATTAATGCTACACTTTGGGTATCCACTCGTGCCCTTGAATGAAGCTGGCGACGCTGTGCACGTCGACGTGGTCCTTGGGTGCCTGGCTGCTCCACTTCACCCTCTGGCTAGGGATGAAAACTAAACACAAATAGATTACCCTCCAAACCCTAACAAAATGAATTAACTTTTCAAAATTCTCTTCATTTTTGAAAAACTAGTTTATTTTTTAACTAAAGAGATTCACAAGTTAAACTTAGATGCACCTATCAACATCCTATCTCTGGCTAGCGTCGCGTCCCGCCGGGGCCGGCGTTGTCGAACTCGCCGTAGTACAGCGTCTTGAGCGCGAAGTCCCCAAGAAAATACGTTTATCGCTCCAGGGCATCAGGCCTGGATCTGGGCCGGGGCCGAAGGGCGACGGCCAAGGGTCCAACCCAGGTAGGGGCCCATAATTTTGGTTGTATATATTGAGCTATTTTGATAGATCCGGCCTAATAACCTGAGCAGCCCAAACGAATAACACAGCATTATCTGATTAGAAGAGGCCAAGGCCCAATTTGAAGAAAGCTGGATGGCAGCCCACAAATTCTTGCGTTGCTTCTGTACCTTCCGTCAATTCACAAATCCACGTGAATGTTTCAATCAACAGAAGCGACAACCTTCCAATCTTGTGCAAAATATACTGGACTCCTTGATAGGCGATTAACTAGTATTTGCTGTCTCAACTCAGTGGTTCAAAATTATGTCATTCCATAAAAAAATGGGTGGCATTCCCCATCACCCATCAGATTAATTAGTGGGGTAAATTCAGATCAGAGTGGTACAAATATGCCTTTTTGTTAACAAACTAACTAGTCCCTTAACTAATTTATCTACTTCTTTTCCTTTCTAGTATTTTGGAATTTGCTCCGTGTTTGAGATAATCCTGCTACCTCTATTTATCTTTATAAATTTAATTTTCATTATCTTTGCTATGAATATTTTTCATTAGTTGTTGAGAACAAATAATATGTGTTAGAAGTGAATTCTTATTATATGATTTATGTTTTCATGTTTATTTATTTTACGAAGTTATGTATTTTTAAGAATATATACAGCTTAAAGTGCCCGAAAATTGAGTTTGCCCTGGGCCTCCCAAACTATAGAGCCGGCACTGCAGGGCATCCACCCCTGCGGCTGCACGATCTCCGCGAGCGTGCACCCGACGTACACGGTCCGGGAGTACTCCTTCCACGGCCGGCCCAGGTACACCGCTGGCCATATCCTCTGGCTTTGCCCTTTACCGTAAACTTTGCATACTCAATCTTATTCATTTATTAAATAATCAACACTTTAAGATCATTTTTTACTTAAATTATATTAATATATTTAAAAAATAAAACTATAAATCATATAATCATTACTCTTCTGTAAAGAGTGGTTAAATCCGGTCTCCGCCAGTACAGCGTCATGTACTCGTCGCTGCCGTTGACACGGCATGCATCTGCGCATCCGCAATTATTTTTCTTTCCGAAAGCTGCAAGAAAAAGCCATTTGACAGAGTTTGCACATGCATGACTATTCCATTGCTCAAGAAAAGGGCTAATACCATGCAAAAGAACTGAATGTCAAAATTTTGCAAATGAATTGCTGTTACATCAAGTTGCCTTTCTATACCCGAGAGCCAGAAGGAAATGATACAGAAATCTATATCAGGACAAGTGCATTCTTGCGATAGTAATGGAGGGAAGAACGATGAATATAACACAATTTGACAGAAAACGCTGCTGTCTACGAGACTTCTAGCAGAAATCAAAAATATATATCTAGCAGAAAAAAGATCGAGTATACCATGTCAACGGGTCAGCTAGCTAGCCTTCGCCAACCTGTAGAATCAGAGGAGAAACATTTAATATCTCGAGTAATTCATCATCAAATAGAAGGCAGATACTTGGACAATAACCTAAATAGAACTCAAGTAAAGTTGAAATTTATGGACATGTTCTATATTCCTCGAATGTATGTTTTTCAGGATGGGTATTCAGGATGAAACAGTGAAGAGATTGTCAAGCTCAAGTCTAGGAATCGATGTCACATGACGTTGTACAGGAATCACACCATTAAAATACGTGCATTCCATATATACAGGGCCTACAATTTCCAGATCACCTCACAAGCAAACTGCGGTTTGTGAGAGAAGACAATTTCTGTTTGCACAGTTGTTTGCTTGGATGGCATTAGGGAGAAATTCTAATAAAATATTGCAAAAATGATATCATAAATAATACACTTACCATTTGTCAAAAGGTGGGAAAATACAAGCTCGTTCCAAGCATCTGGAACTCCTGGAAGGCACCAATGGCTGCAATCAAGTATGGTATTAGGATGACTCCAAATGCCAATGTGAGCATCACTTCTAAAGGCCCCCATCAAAGTCACATTTAGTACGGTGACAGGGACACTCAAATTCGCCACAACATCAGCAAGTATATCCCCAAATTCTCTCCTGTCATCTCCTTTGGCCTCAACTGTAGGTTGTTCTGTTACTTCACATACCTTTTGAGTTAAGCCACTGAAAATATGAATAATTTCAATGAGTGCTACTTTTTCACGGAATGAAATCTGAGCAATGTGAATCTACTTTTTTACTAGCCACAATTATAATGACAGTTAGAGAATGCACCAAACTAATATCTTCAGTTGAACTGCAGGTAATGCGATAATGTGATATACTGTTTCAAAAAAAAAATAGACTTGGATAAACTTATGCTGTATGTTAGAGAACCACACCTCCAATGAGATGGTTCATATGTACGGAAGAAGACGCGCGTTCGGCTTAAATTGACGCTCTCTTTTACCCATGAAGCCCATGTTTCCAATGCCATTTTGAAAGCGGCATTAATTGATGTTCCCAGTTTAAGCACATCTCCAGACTCAAAATAGCAGCCCCTGTTGCAAGGATCAAGCATGAATATCCAACATATATGAAGTTGACATCAGGGTTATAACATATGTCAGGGAAATCAAGAAAAAATTGCAACAAAATCCCATCGAGAGTTAATCAGAATCTCGCAAATCTAAGTGTTCAAAAACTTTGCTACAGTTACCAAAATTGTACAAAATCAATTCCTAGAAACAAAGAACTAAAGTTTTTGTATCACAAGACAAAGTCATGTTCATAATTGTGTTGTGATCTTGGAAATATGTAAACAATGTATCCAGCACTCTTATAAAACAATGAACACATCGACAACCAAAAGAACTCAGGAAAAAATGCTTAGGGAAATTAACATTAAATATGGTATCAGAAAAATAATGTCCACTTGGGTATTACCTAATAGTAAGTATTCAGGCACTGATTACGATGTATAAACATGAATCAAACGAGATGAAAGGAGGGACCTAGCTTGAGGGGTCCTTGTACAAACCATTTCTTTTCCTACAATACAAAGATACGAAGCTCTACTGCGTAATCAAGGGAAAAGGAGGGATCTAACAAGCTTTCATTCAAGAAACATCTAGAACTGGCTCCCAAGGCTCTGGTAATTTGCTTTAAAATTATGATCCTCAGTAAATCATTTATTACACTAATATCATTTCATCATTGATTCAAGCTAGGAAAAAGCATGACCTGACCCAGATATTCTGAAAAGTAATACTGTATTGTATCCTTTAGCCCTAGAGGGTAAATGCTAAATCGTGAAAACATCTTTAGGAAATAATGCACTGCCTATTTTATTTCCCATGGAGAAAAACATCAATATTCATGGAATTCTGATAAATGAAAATATATTATTCAATAAGCTTTTTCATTTATAGAATTAGCTAGTTATGAACTACTCCATATATAACAACAAAGGGCGTCATGAATTAAATTAAGATAACTCACATGTCAAATAACTTGCTGGCAGTCCACCAATGCCCTGAATTGAAAATAAGCACATCTGCGGTAGCCCATTTGCTGCTCATATCATCCAACTTATCGAGCTTGAGGATTGCACGGACCCTCCTGCGACTGAGGTGAGATGCCGGGGTCTGCTGCACAAGGAACACAGACCTGTAGAACTCCACATTGAGGTCGAACAACTCAAATCTCACGCCCAAAAATCGGATTGTCTTTGAGATTTTGTTGCCGTTAACCTCATAAACCGTCTTGGGGTCCTCCAACCCTGTCATGAGCATGCAAATGAAGGACTCCCACTGCGTTCGGCTCATGGAGTCCCCCACAAACACGACCCTCTTCCCTCTCAGCCACTCCAGCACATCCCGGGCACTGAACCGTGGCAATTCGCAACCCCGTGGCTTCCACCGCCACTTGAGGTACTCGGAGTCCTTCCTCCCATTGGCCAGGCAATTGAACCCCCGCTCCGCAAACGGGCACACGGAGCTGTTGTACAAGGGGTACCCCTCGTCCGGCACCCAGCTGCCGTCGAACACGTCGCAAGGCTCTAGGTTCTCCCCGGCGAACCCGGCGAACGCGCGGCCCCGGCCCAGGTAGCGGACGACGTAGAGGTAGAGCCCGCAGGAGACCACGAGCGTGACGGACGCCAGGAAGAAGGCCAAGGCGATGCGCTCGACCGACGGGCCCGGCGCTGCCGCCCACCAGTTGCGGTGCGCGGCCCCCGGCGTTGAGACACGCGGGCTCCCGACGCCACCCCTCGCTGCGAGCCGCGCCGATGTGGTCCGGTTGAAGCTCCCGCTCACCATCTCCCCGCCACCGCCGCCGCCGCTACGGCCCGAACTCCCATTCCAGAGCTCCCCTGTTGGCGAATCGGATTCAAACCGATTCGCTGCAACTCACAACCAAATGGATTCCAAAATCTCTGGCGCAGGTTCCAGCAATTAACTCCACACTTCGGGATTCAAATTGGCCCCGCGAAGCGAGGCTCCAATCAGCAGCAGCTCTTAAGATCAGGTAGCTCCGAGTCGATCCTCGGATGTCAAAATCGACGACAACCGATGCGGGACAGTAGGGGAGATAGGGAACTCACCGATTCCGGCTACTTGCACGCTCCTCCTTCCCTGGCGATCACCACGACGACAGCGCGAAACTTGAACAGGCCAGGAAACAGCTCTGGATCTAGCTGCGTGTGCGAGGTGCGTCCTGTCCGAGTCGTGGTTTGGTGCGGTGAGCTCCCGCACGGCGCGATGAGGCCAAGACCGGATACCGTAATGGAGGTGGCGACTGGCGAGGGTGGCGACTGCCTCTCGCCGGCCCGCGGTCGCGGTGGTTGTGGAGTGGGTTAAATTTTTTTATAAAAAAATTGCTGCTGGTCCAAGGGTGTCCCATGAAATCCCGTAGGCCTGAAGACAGGGCTCTCCACACTGGCATGTGGGGTACGATGGCATCTGGGCCCACGGACCCGTCGTATTGCTTGCTTTTTTTTTATTATTGAGGCGTATTGCTTGCTTTCGACTTCCGCGATGTGTCCAGAGTCAGACTTTCGTGTTGTTCGCGGCGGCGAAGCGATCGTCGTCTTCGACAGAAGGGGATCGGAGTTGCGAGGGCGACGAGCGCGATCCGCCGATGAGCTGCGGCGTTGTCGCCGGCGGGCGGCGGCTGCGAGCAACAACAGTCAAAGCGTATGAGCTGTTGTCAGGTCAGTCAGGCGCTGCGTGCAATTCTTTTTTCTGGAGCGGAAGCGAAGTTGGCCTTGTGTTGGACCAGGTTTTGATCACGTCACGTGGTAGTTAGTGGCAGGCGCTCGTGATGCTGGTCGATTCTTTAGTGCTTTTAGCATTGGGCTCGAGGAGAAAATTAACGAAGCATTTACATGGCCTGGGCTATAGACCTACGTTTGGGCCACGCTTTTGAGAGATTGAAAATAGACATAAGACACTCTAATGAATAGTTTCTACACATTTTTTAGAAGAGAAAGATAATAATAAATTGTCTTATAGATTCAATCTCTTCTAATCTATAGTTTCTTAAGTAATTTTTATGTGAAGAAAAATTTAATAATCTCATATATGCTCTATAAGTAAGGTTTGATCAACTGTGGCAGTCACGCAAGGCACCGTGCCTTCTTCCCCCTATCGTTAGCCACCGCAAGGCACCACAAGGATGAAAGCTTGCGCCTATTCCCTGGATCTCAGAGACACCGGGGTCGTCGAGGAATGCCTGGCAAAGGAAAAAAGGCACAGCATCGTTGCAGTAGCCGAAGTCGGCCTTCCCCGCGCTGGCGAGCTTGTCTCCATGCCGTAGTCGCTCGGCACTTTCGTAGCGGCCAGCAGGAGCAGCAGGTTCGGGACACCACCTCCTGCAGTGAAGCTCCGTACAATCCATAGTTTTGTGGCTGATTGAATATCAAGAACCATGGGAGGAAGAAGGCATGGTGCCTTGCGTGAAATGGATAAAGAACGATAGGGGGAAGAAGGCACGGTGCCTTGCGTGACTGCCACAGTTGATCAAACCTTGTTTATAGAGCATACATGAGATTATTAAATTTTTCTTCACATAAAAACTATTATAAAAACTATGCATTAGAAAAAGTTGAATGTTATCTCTCTCCTCTAGAAACTGTGTAGAAACTATTGAGAGTGCCCTTATCCAACAGTCAACTTCTCGGCCGCCAAAGGTGTTAACTCACGCACCCAGGTGTCCTCGACCCATTAGCGTCCACTATATAGAGATTTGTTAAAGTATTTAAGAAATCTCTTATCAATTAATCATAACCATTTAAAAATTATTAGTGTTAAATTCATCATTATATTAGATCCATTATTTTAATAACTTTGAGTAGATACCTTCTAATTTTTAACCATCAAATTTACTATTTTAGTTAACTCCAAACATCATACCGATAAATAAGATTTCCAGTTGCTCGCTCGCCGTTGGTTTATATGGGATGGATAGTGCCGGCTGAGACAGACAGGAACATCTCCACTGATGTCACCTTCAAAGAGTTAGGACAAATCTATGCATCTGCCAGTTCTTTGGATTGCTATAGTTCTCTCTTCATTATTAAATTAATGTCATCATTAACTTTTAACATCATTTTTTATCATTCGTCTTTTTCAAAAAATTAATTCAAATATGTAAAACTTTTGTGATTCAAATAATTTTACTGATAAACCAAATTATAAGAAAAACATATAATATATATCAATTTTTTTAATAAAACAAATAGTCAAATTTGATGATAGTTAGCGACAACAATTTTATCATACACCTACTTCTTCAAACAAAAACTTAGGAATGCGCCAGAACTGATGCTATTTCTTTTGTTTCACAAACATGAGACACAAACAGAAGTTCCACCTAGCAGCCACCTTCAAAGACGAATAAATATGGGGTTAAAATTAACTAACATGAGATGCCATCTCGTCTTTCACGAGGCATCAGCCAGTTGCTGTTGACGTCCGGGCTATTCCTGTACAAAAGACTACTTTCTGCTTTCTAGACTACTACCCTAAGGTTAAACCTCCTGTACAAAAGGACCAAAGGAGGATAAACAAAAGGCAAAACGCACCCATACAGTGGGATGGACGTCTGTAACATATTTTAATAACTATGAAGAAATGAAACCACCTTCAGGTTCAGCTTCAAGATTTGGGTTGCCTGGGTCGTCATCATCAGAAGGGCATTTGTTGCCGGATGAGGAATGTTCTGGAGCTTCAAGTGCAGGAACTGGGACGTCTGTCCCATTCTCATGGACAGAACTGCTAGCAGATGATAAACCCTTTTGAGCTTCAAGTGCCGGGTATACTAGGCCAGCAGGAATTCCAGGGTACGGATGAGTATCATGGAACTCCATTGGAGCTCCAAGTGCAGGGTGTATTACAGGATCAGGAATTCCTTTGTGTGGCATAACATCATGCGAACCTGTTGGAGCTTCAAGTGCAGGAACTCTGGGTCCAGATATTAAACTGTCTGGCTCCTCATCGCCATCATCATCCGAAGAGCTGCTACTTGACGAGGAACCCTCTGGAGTATACATATCATCACTATCCGAGTTCTCCATCACATCAGCATAGTTCACAGCTTTCCTTTGCCTCTTACCACGGCCAAGATCCACCTTGGGGGTAGCAGGCTTAAGAATTCTCAGATCCTCAACCTTAGGTGAACCAGGCTCTTCATCATCAGCGCCATGTGCAAAGCTCACAATGCTCCCAAGATAACCATTATCATCTTTAGAGCACTTCTCCTCAGCACTAGGGTCCAGCTTCAGGAGATTCTCAATGGCCACATCGTCATAGTGAATTGAAGTGGCACTGACTTTTCTCCTGTCAATAATAGTCCTGGCCCCATGCAGCAGTATAGATTGCAACTCGTCAGCATCTGGCTTCTTGGAAGAATTCATCAAGATATTCTCAATGGCCAGCTTCTGCTTTGACTTCTGAAGTATCTTCTCTTCAACAGAACATTTGGTGATGAGCTGGTAAACAACTACTGGCCTAGTCTGTCCAATCCGGTGAGCCCTGGATTGTGCTTGCAAGTCCATAAACGGGTTGAAATCAGGATCTGAAAATGATATATCTGTAATTAGTGCACAAAAGACCATAGATGAGAATTATGCACATCTCCTTAAATCAAAAGGTACTCACCATATATAATTACTCGATCAGCGCCAGGCTGCAAACAGTTAGCACTATTAGATAAATCACACAAACATGTGCATCTATTTGCTGTTACTAAACAGTACTCCCTCCGATTCAAAAAGGTTGAGTTCTAACTCTACTACAGAGTAGGTTCATAGAAGATCCTATATTGGACAAGCACACTACCCAGGTTGATAGAAGATGCTATGCTATGAATCTGGACACCCAGAAACATAGGCAGAATCAAAACCTTTTTTGAAACGGAGGGTAGCAGCAAATACAAAATAATAGGAAAAGTGTTTGGACAGATACAAGGTCAACACCAAGACCACCAGCACGAGTTGACATCAAGAAAATGAATGTTTCGCTTTCCTCTCCATTGTATTCCTTTATGCTTTCCTGCCTCGCTGAGAGAGGTGTCTGTCCATCAATGCTGCCAAGTACATGAAAAGAATGAAAATTAGACTATTTTAATAGTTTGCAAACCATTTAAGAACAATGAAATTAACAGGAAGTGCATGTTTTGATATGGTAAAATGTTTTATCTGCATGCAATTAAAATGAAGGAACAAAATTAGAAGTGGATCAAAGAAGCATACCGTGCATATTTGTACCCCAAATCAAGAAGAAAATCCTCAAGTATGTCAAGCATCATGGTCATCTGTGAGAAGATCAGGACACGATTTCCTCTTTCTTTCAATCTTGTAAGCAACTGTTGACCAGAAAATCTTAGTATTTCTGCGCCCCACAGAATGAAAGTTTAGCATGTCAGGATAGAATGAAATATAACAGACCTTATGTAACAGTTGAAGCTTCCCTGATGCAGCAACAAGTGATTTAAAAACATCTCCTGGTTGCTGATTTGTTTCCTGTCCTTGAAATAGATACTGAAGCAGGGCACAGATGGTATAGTTTATTGAGCATCAAGACAACATAACTTAGTACAAGGATAGTTCATTGAGCAACATGACACTATAACTTACAAAGAAAATATCACTGATGCTAGAAGAAATGTTCTATGCAGCACACCACAACAGCTTAGAACAGTAATTAAGTTGCCTAGAATGTTACAGAATATATCTGAGAACAAGACTTGCTAAAAGTTACCTCACAAATCATTATCTATGCATGCAATTGCCATGAATATTCAAAGCACAAACTTTTTAAAAATACAAGGAGAAAGTAGTAAATAATTATATGCGCATTCATCAACTTATATGGAAGGAAAACCTACAGGGTGATTGCAGCATTTTCTCAATTCCATTAGTATATTGTTCAGAGCTAGCTTCCTGCCTGCAGAAGTATGTACAGAACAGTTAGCCTCAATATAAATGTGTGGTTATAAAGAAGTCATGAATAAATAAAATCATTTAGGACTCCTTTAGGATGCATGAATTTCACATGAATCAGTTCAATTTCACAGCAAAAAGTAGGATTCGAGAATTTTCCACGTAATCCCAAGGGGTTAGAATTTCACACAGTTCATGAGTTGAGATACATAAAATTTCATTTCCTATCCAGAAAAAGACGAAGATTCAGCTAACCATCTCCCATTGAACATGCAGAGGTGGAGAATTAATAAGGTCAATATGGTTTTTGAGCTGGCAACTGCCATTTAATTTTAGAATGTCCTAAGTGCCTTTTCTTTTCAAATGACTTCTAGCTTCCCAAATGCAATGATAGGGGCAAAAAAGAAAAAGGAAAGAAAACAAGCATTTGACAAACCAGGAATCTGTTCAGCTTGGAATAAACATTGGACAAACCTTGCGAAGTGAAAACTGAATACACAAATAAAATAATTGGAAGAGAAAAGGAGGGTAAGTTGTCCACGCACCATTCTTAATAGCACCGTTCAGCTTGCAATAGTTCTTCTCTAAAATATCAATGTAAAGTTCTCTCTGGGAATCTGTTAGTGCACATGGAACTTCCACCCACCTTTTTGTTGGTATGGAATTTGTTAGAACTTCTGACTTCATTCGCCTTAACATCCTATGAAAACAAACAGGTTAAAACAAAAAACCACATCTAACCAATGGATTGAACACCATTTCTTCACATTAGATAATCAAATTACCTGGGCTTTAAAATAGCATGAATCCGTGCAATTTTATCCTCTATAGTCAACTCCTTACCCGATTCAATGGGTGCAAAGAGACCATCAGCTTTGGGATCAGAAAATTCATCTGGATCAATATAATGAAGCAATGAAAACAATTCCAACATGTTATTCTGCAGTGGCGTTCCCTACACAATCAAGTGGGAAAATGAGGAATAAGTACCAAACACATGTTTAGAACAATCAAGGAAGGCAGTTAGAATGTGGCAAGGTGAACAGAATCATTGGTTGAAAGGGTTAGATGCTACAGGATTACAAAAGATATTATAGCCTAGTGAATGAATAAATATCAAACAAGGATTACATATGTACAAGTTCTAAAGCATGGATCAGAAGTTTATCAAATGCAAGAAACTGTACTGACAATTTAAAGTGTATTGCCCACAGACTGGGCGTAGGTTAATGAAATTAGTTATCTGTGACAACCAAAACGACATATTGGCATTACAAAATCATGAAGTTTTGTAGTTCAGAATTCAGATTGAAGAACTTTTGTAAAGATTGATATTATCTTCAAGGTCCAGATAAGCGTATGCTAACCAAAAAAATACACTCAATTAACTACATGTATTGAGTTCGGTCCAGAAATAACACAATTTATAGGCAAGAACTAGATTAATTTCAAGCTTACAATGCCAATGAGATTTCAAACATGCACTATGAAACAATTTTGGCAACAATACATGCTAAGGAAAAAATGCACACTCAATTAACACACACGTTTCGGTTCAGAAATAAAACAATTCATAGGCAAGAACTGGATTAATTCCAAGTATACAATGCCATTGAAATTTGAAATGTGCACTATGAAACAATTTGGCAACATACAAAGATCACTTCCCGAAATGGATACCAATTGAGAACAGGATAGGCAAGACTTACAGTAAGTAGCAAGCGGAAATCAGATTTGTAACGCTTTAGACAAGTGGCAAGGTTGCAATCAAGTTTCTTCATTCTGTGAGCTTCATCAACTGAAAAATGGAAAGGATAGTTTACATCAGCATTGTACAGCAAAAACGAAAAATCCTTAGGAGTCAAGAACCAAATAAACTCTCAGAAATACTTACTGACAATTGTAGACCACTTAAACTTCTGTAAAACTGCTTTGTCGATTTGGACAAATTCATAGCTTGTTACAAGAGCATCAAATAAAATCTTTCCCTCAGAGGAGTGCATCTCATGAGCTTGAATGCATTTCCTAGATTCCTTGTTGCCTTGATAAACAATAACATTAAGACTGCTTGCCCAGCGACCAAATTCCTATGCACAAGTCATCCATACAAAAGTATATCATTTAGATGGTGTACACTGAAGTAGATATGCCATTGAACAAATGGAGATTTTTGCAATACATAGTGATTCTCAACAGTGACATTATACAGCACATCAAATTTGTTGTGCATTTTGCTAGGAATTATGGATAATACGACAGAAGAAATGAAACAGTATAGTTACCTTTTCCCATTGCAGTAGGATGCTCTTTGGAGCAAGAATCAGTGCAGGAAATGTTGTCAGACTTCTCGTAATTATATGATTGAGAAAGCAAACAACCTGCACTGTTTTGCCAAGACCCATTTCATCTGCCATTACAAAGGAAAGGGAGGAATAAATATTATCGGGATGTCATGGCAAAATGCAGCAATAAGAACAAAAAATGCTTGTCAGCTTCATGATCAGTGATTCTGTACAATTGTGAGTGTACCATATTAGATGTAATCTTCCTTCCAAGGTAAAATGAGGTACCATTATTTTCAAATTTTCAAATTTCAATATAATTATGGTACAACAACATGAACAAAATCGAAAAGAACAAATGATATTGTAATATATTGGCTGTAGCACGAAACAGCATTATCTCTTTCATTTTTCTTTCGTTTTCATTGCCATAATTCCCTCATCTTCTTTACACATCATCAATCATAATCCTGTGCATCAAGACTAGTGTGAATGCGCCATACATGGCAAATTTTTAGCAATCACATAGGAACAGGAAAACATACATACATTACAGCTTTGCATTAACATACCAGCTAGAATGACATTCCTCTTAGTTTTGAAGTTATCAAATATCCACTTAAGACCTTGAAGCTGGTAGTCATATAAAGCACCATTGTGGACCTCTTTTGAAGTCATACCATCTAGGCATACTGGGTTGACGCAGTCAATCTTTTTTAAAGTATTTTGATGCCTTTCAATAAGCTTGGTTACAGCCGGTTGCACACCTGTACAAGAGGCAGGTTCCCATGTAGCCTCACAATAATCAAGGCCTTTCCACTTAATAAGGAACTCATACTCCCCAAAGTCTTTATTGTCTTCAAAACTGGTCAAGATGTCACATGTAGCACCAGGAACAGACTTCCTCCGACAAGCAATGGCGCGATCTACCTCATACCACTCAGGTTTCCGTTGGTCCTCTGAATAAATCTCCTTTAGCAAGCTGTCACGATTACATAGTAGAATGATTAGAAAGAGTATTTCAACATGGACTAATACGCTTTTCTATTACCAACAATGACAAAACAAAGTACTAATGCCAGCCGAGAGCTAAGATGGGCAGAAGACAAAAAACTTGACCAACTCGTCATAACTAAATAGCCAAAACTATCCTCTAGGACCTATCTTGAAGAATACAAAGAGCACAGTCCACTTCCAGACTCTTATAGTGTGGCGTGATGTTTGTATTTACTTCCACCCCAACACGTTCCGGAGGTACTGTTCTGACCAGAACACACTTCTGTGGATCCTGATGTGTTTGTTTGGACCAGTATCCACAACAATAAGGTTGCAGAAGATTTACAAAAACAAATAGTTGCAACTTACGTGATTTTATTCAGAAAACTCTGCACTCTTAGACGATCAAAAACTTGAAGCCATTCAAGTGGAACCTGAAGCAAGTAAAAGTGTATGATAATTACAATCCCGGAGATTAAACAACCTAAGGATGTGTTATATCATGCCATTCTGGCTCATGAGATATTTGGATAGCTCGTGTAACTTGAGCAATTCGAACTCATGTGGCAGTGAAAATTTAATGGAGTGCCATTATTTGCCCATGCATTTTAGACATATGGGAAAAATAAAAGAGATCTCATGTATAATGGTAGCGCAAAGATATCGACTACCATGTTCTAAATAAAATATAGAATTTACCCGGAGGAACAATAGTACTACATACCCAAGTGTCATGATGATGAGAAAGTGAATGCCATTTTACAAGCAATTGATATTGGAAATTGCATTCATTAATAGACACCATTCTGTGACCAATTATTTTTTCTATCCTTTTCATTGTATGCTCTTCTGTCAAATTGACCAAGGTAACTTGATTGATTTTGCACAAAGAACACTCAGATATCTGAGTACCATCTTGCAATGGAGGATTTTGACAGTAAGTATGGAAGCTCCTACAACAACTGGAATTCTGGCATCGAATAAGATGGGACCGGGCTGTTCCACTCTGGTAGAAGACCAAAAATCCAAAAGAAAGGGATTAATAAGTGCACATAACAGCATGCGAAATGAGACATGATTGAGGCTAACAAACCTTACACAGCGAGCAGATCGGTCCACCAAAATTTTCTGTTCTTGCTTTGACAGAATTCTGCAATAATTCGTTATCTGAAATAAAGTGACATTATTATACAAGATCATCACATATATATCGATGGTATTGGACAAGTTAATGAAAGAACAGATGTAATAGGATGATAGAAAATCTGCAGAAGCACTGCTAGAAGTATATCTTCCCAAGAAAAAAAGGTTTTTGAAAATATATTGTTGCTTTAACTGTTTAGGTAAACTAACATTGGTTTATAGCACCACATATGCATATTAAAAATAATTATTACCTGAAGATGAAGATCCTGATAGCACAGAAGAAGCTTCAATGCAGTTCTCCTAAAAGGGCAGTAAATGCTTATCAATGTTTGTTACAAATAGTATTTATATATTGATAGGAACCCAGTGTAATGAACTAAAGATTTGATGGCATACATCAGAAAGGTGATTTGCTTTCTGTTTTTGTTGTAGTCGCTTTGACATTCTACGTGGAATTACCTTCCTCTTCTGATCTGTGAGAATTTAGTGCAACATATGAATTATGTCAATTCGTTTGAATGTCATTCAGCTGGGAGTGGAATAATACTAAAAAAAACTTCCAGCGATAAAATAGATGCATTCCTAGGACAAATCAAAGTAATAAAGCTTGCAAATATGGAAATAAAAGCCATATATAAGAAAGTTTGCAAGTGAGTTTAAAATACACAAATTGATAAATAACAAAACTTGGGAGGTTATACAACTTTCACCAAAAAAGCAAGTTAAGATGGTGTTGACTTCATAATTTGACAAAAGTAGCAGATGTGACATATCCTTTTAATTGCTATCATTGTTCAGACCACATATTTTTGTACACTCAAATAGTTTCAACTTACAATACACAACGTCACTATCTTCTTCGCCGTCACTTGCAGTGGTTTGAGTTCCTAATCTGTATCCAAAACGCTTTGATATTTGGCAGGTGCCCAGATAATCATGATCTACATAGTACAGAATTATGAATTGTATGTGCATGATAAGCAAACTGGCAGCCTGTTGATAAACAACTTTTCCATCTTACCATCATCATAGCTGCTTAGTGATATATCTTTATCTGTACTGGTCTCACCATTGGCATATTCAGATTTGCAGGTATCTCTTAGATGCTTTGATCTTCTTTGTGGAGCTACCTTTTTCTCCTCTGCAAACAAGAAAAAAAAAGTGGAATGTAAACACAACCACACAAGATTTTGCGTACAGAGAACCATTAACCTTAAGTAGCTGCTAATCTAGTCTTACCATCCTCAGAGCTACTGCAGCTGTGCTCAGATATGTCATCATCAGTATCCCAGCCATCCAAGTATTGATTTCTGGTTCGTTTGGCATGTAGACGACTAGATCTTCTTTGTGGACGTACTTTCTGAACATCTGATGTTTAGAAGAGGGTAAAACTTAAAACTGTTGAGCCAAGATAAAAAAAAAACAACTGATCATGTGCATCAGGACGTCAGATTTGTCACTAACCATCCCTAGAGGCATTCTCCCTGATCTCCATCACAGCCTCCGCCTCACCCTCCACCACACCGTTAGAAATGTCCTTCAATAAATGGTGGTCATTCAAACATCCATGGGCAGCTGAATTTCCATCATCTACAAAAGAGGAAAGATTTTAACGAACACGCAGTCATCAAATAGCTTCGAGCAATCAACAAGAGATGTACAGCGTACAGCAACATCATTAATGAAGTGCGCACAGCAACTCACCTTCCTCAGAGGCACCGCGCGGACCTTTTACCGAATCATCCACCGTGCTTTTGGATTCCTGGATCCTCCGCTTCGATCGTAGCACAGACTTCCCACCTGAAAAAAAAAATTATGTGTGTGTAACCTCATCAGTTTTCAAATCCCCAGCACGAATATATTGAAACCTAGATAGCATTCCACGTCCGACGCAGTGATCAAGAAAAAGCCACTCCGACGAACCCCCAGAACCCCAAAACACCCGAAGTTAAAAAGGAAACATGGTGGGGATTAGTTCCGATCGAACCCATTATTGTTCTTGTACGAACAGTACGACGTATTTAAACCCTGACCAAACTAAAAATCTAAAACCAAATACTAAACTCGTTGTCAGTCCAACCAAGGTCCCTCCGCGAAATCGCCCACTCCGTTCACACATGGCTAAACAAGGCGAAATTGCAGAACACACGAACACAGACATAAACATGAAATCCAGCTCACTCACCCTCCCCGGGTTCGATCAGGTCGGAGTCCAGGGCCGCGCGCTTGAGTCGCATCGACGCGGCGGCAGCGACGCCCCGCCCCCTCCCTCGTCCTCCTCGCCCCCTTCCACGTCCCCGCCCTCGCGCCGACGACCGCACGGGAGGCATCGGGACCCGTGCCGCGGGGATCCGGTCGGGACCTTCGAATTCCAAGCGACGCCAACGAGGAGGAGCGCCGCGTGAGTGCGGAGAGTGGCGTCGAGTATTGGGGTAAGCAAACGTGGGGGGCGTGGGTTTATAGCTGCGCACGGTTTTCGGGTGGGCAGAGTGGCGGGAGGTCCAGGGGCCGTGAGTTGAAGGTGGACGCGGTGTTTACTGGCAGCACGCAGATTTGTAGGCCGGAAGGCGATGTTTCCTTTTGGTTCTCCGTGGAACGGGTTTACGGATATGGTACGGGCGCGGGAAGGTGAAAGGGTACGGGCTTCGGGGGCTTCCTTTGGGAGGGAGCGTGTGTGGACTTTTTTTTTTGACCTACCGCGTGCGGAATTACTGCGAGGGAGAGTACGGTGCTACTCGCACGTAAGCCGATGACGCAATGCTAGTAACGGATGGGTGGAAAATGAGTGGAGGCCTGGCGCTGCAGACGACCCTCTTTTCCTTGACAAAATATTCTGGTGTGTGTTTGTTTTGTTAGAATTCTCGCTGGAAATACCAGCCTCCCTCACCTCCGTCTAGTGCGCCTGGGCAGCTGGGGCGATCTATCACACGCTCGGCACGCGCCGCAACTGAAGCTTGGAGGTCTGCTCCGCTTGCGGGCCATCCGCACGCACGGGCCACAACGGCCGTTCGGTCGATAACGAACGGCTGGCGGGCTGGGTTCGTTTTGGGAGAGCCTCGTGGGCCGCGGTGTGGCCCAGTTAATTCCAGCAAGTTGTTGCGGTCGGCCGATAAGCTTGGGCCGTTTTTAGAGATACGATGGCCCGTGGGCTTTCTCGCCGCTCCGCGTCCGATGCGGGGCAGCCTCGCCTCACCCTGCTTAGATATTCTGTCATGTTCCTCTCAAAAAAAAAATGATATTCTGTCATGCAGATCGGCCGACGACTGGATTGTACTACGCTACGCCACACGCCCACACGTGGTTGCTGGTGCGGGCTGAAGCTAGCTCGATGCAAGCAACGGCGGTGCGTCTTGACGCGCCACCGACGAAGGTTGCCGCAGATTGACATCCGTAGTGGCGCCAAGAAAAGTGTGTGCGAGTGAAGGGGTGTCAACGTACGGGAACCTGTTCTGCCGGCATGGGCAAGAGGGCTTCTGGGCTTTGCCTAACTGAATTTGTCGATTTGGTCAGACGCTTGCATCGGCGCTGCTAGTCCCGGTTACCGGGTGTATGATGTATCTGCCGCCGATGGAACCGTTGAGCATGCGATCCAGCTGAGATAAAAAGGTTGAGGGACAGCATTTAAGCTCCCGGGCCATTGCCATGGAGGCTTCTCCATTTGCTTCCGGGCCACTGCCAGCAGGAAGCAGACCTGGCAAATAAAGCTGATGTTAAATCCTAAAAAGCGCTGCGACTGCCAAGAAACCTCCAAGGATGCCTGCCGAAAATACACTTTATCCTGCAGCTGGTCACCCGTCAATTGTCACGTACGCGGGCCAAAAGCATGTGTGATCCTTCCGCGGCATCCCCCGGACTCCTTTCCTGCTTCGCTCCCTCCCCCACACGGGCATGCAGTGTTCACGCGCTCCGCTGTCCTGGATAAACGTTAGTCTTGGACGCCACCGCTCCAACGACAGTTGTTCCGTTGAATCCTCCCCCTTTTTTGTTGAAATATGGATTTCTGCTGCACACAACGCAATAATTCGAGTAGAATTGTAAAGATATTTCGAGTCTTATCACTAGATAAAAGTATCCGAGGGCGACACGATGGGGCCATGCTAAAAGCGCCTTGAGGCCGGACGGTGGTCCGGTGACGTTAGGTCTCTGATCGCCGACTGGGTTTGCCCGGCGCAGTGTTGAACGAGACGTTCAGCCCAGCTTTCCAGCTCGTACACACTGCCAAGCAGGAGCTGGCACAAACCCCCCTTTTGAGCGATGGCTTCTTGCCATCTTGCTTGCGGGCGGACACAGGCACCCGAAAGGATCGATCAAACCATTTTGCCGCGGGCGCGCGCGCCGTGCCTGTTGCCGGATAACACTGCCACGGGTAACGGTGCAGGAAAACGCGAAGCGAGACATCGCACCACGCTCAACCGACCTGTCGATGCATGGGTCGTCACACCTCTCTCGAGTCTCGACGACGTCGCAGGACCTGCTTGGATCCGGTCAGACTGACCACGCTGGATAAGGATAGTATGCCGTAGAATCGCTTGCTGACATTATCCAACCTGGTTAACCGCCGCGCCGCACGAACGAAGTGTGGCCATATCCGTATTGTTTTCTTGGACCAGTGACGTACGTCGACGTGCGGCTTCATCCGTGTATGCAATGTGCATGCGTCGGTCTGATCTAGAAGAAAGGCCTTGCGTCTGCTGACCGGTCGATCGAGTCCTTAATTTGGTCCATACGGATCAAATACCTCGCCGCTATAAGAGGTTTACACAGTTCAATGAACTGAGGTGCCTTTTTTTTTCCTTTTTGGTATGCCTGTTTCGATTACTCGTTGTCCATAGTCCTAGTGATAGTCCCGTCCGTTTTGATCACAGGGTATGGTTGATCAAGAAGGCACGGCCGGCATGACCAAAGTCCCGGCGGCCGTTTATCCGTCCACGTACGGAACCAGAAAAAGGTTATCTGGGCCTGCAGGCTTTGCATCGCATGTGGAGGATAAGACGCCGAATCACACTGGATTGGCAATATGGCAGAGCGATCATGATGATGCGTATGTACATGTCCGTCCGTCCATCCACCGATAAGCGCGCCGCTTTGTGTTACTACAGTAGAACTGTGGCGTCCCTGGTTTCGCCGCGTGGATCCAACGCAGAGCTCCATCGGATATGATCGGCCTCCTCTTCCTCTCGTCTTGGCGAGGACCACACGCAACGCGATGCACGGTACACGTAGTTATCAGCCTTTCTCCCGGATTCGTCATGTACCACCGATCCACGATCGATGAGCCATACACTCGTTTTCCGAAACTATAGCGGTTTGGTCGAGAAATGAATACGATCCATCCTGCCACGCGCCAATAATGAAGGACAAGGACCCCATCTCTGATGTTATTGGAATATAGAAGTGTTATGCATGATGATCATGTAAGCGTGTCCGTAAATGCGTGGATTATTGAGTTAATCCGGTAGCACTGTGAGCTGCGATGGCTACCAGCATCCAAGGCCTGAAACCTCGTGGGTATGGGAAAGGCCTCTGGTTGAGCAAGAACCAAAAGCTCTGCTTTTGTGCTGGGACATGTCCGAGCAGGCAGGCATCAGACATGGCCACGACACCGGGCACTGGCCACAACCTTCGTGGGCACGCTTATGCCAAAGATGCACAAGGAGGTTTGCACGAGCCGCTAGCTGACGAGCGAGAACACTGTTCCCGCATGACCGCCTCAGCTCATCTACCTACTCCACCCGTTTTCAAATTAAATGTCATCAGACGATAATAATTTAAAAATACAATATTTTGTAATCCATAGCCCAGCTAAAACCTTGAGAACGAGGGCTCACGATGATTCATGTATACCCGCACTAACATTAGGGACACCATGATCACACAGTAACCATAGCAGTGTTTTCTCCTGGCCATCGATCCGAGCGTCCACGCTCCGCGGGTCCGGCAGAGGAACGCGCGGCGCCACGCATCATCGTCCCCGATCACACGCGCGCGCCGCCGTAGCTTCGGATACAATGGCGTGCGGGCTCCACACAGCTTGTGTTTTTTTTTTTGAACCTTCCACACAGCTTGTTGGGAGTTGGGACGGGAGATCACCAGGCGCTGTGCCTGCGCCGGCCCGGGGCGCCGAGACGGCACCCCTCGCGCACGTTCACCCGGTTCGCATGGTTTCGGAAGCGCGCACTGGACGGTTCTGGCGCAAACGGTACGCACGCGCGCGGCGGACGACGCACAAGGGGAAGCTTAGTTTAGCCTAGGCACTCACACAACTTTTTTTTTCCTTTCAAAAAAAAAAAACACAACTTTTGCAGCCACTCCTCACGGCGGAGGCGCGGATTTGGTCCGTCTGTTCGTGCTGCACAAAGCGCACGCCTTCTCCCGTCCTCGACTCCAAGGCCCAAGCCCTCCGTTGCGTACCAAGACGCTCCTTTGACTGTACTCGAACCATACGAGTACACGACGAAAAAGTTGTTTCTAGCTCCCAACGCCTTCTATATATTGCTCCGCCGCTCGTTCCTGGACGCACCGAGTGACACAGAGCAGAGGCACCGC
>BCLF01000034.1:2094419-2105394 GCA_001602275.1 Zoysia japonica | reverse complement strand
AAAAAAAAACACAACTTTTGCAGCCACTCCTCACGGCGGAGGCGCGGATTTGGTCCGTCTGTTCGTGCTGCACAAAGCGCACGCCTTCTCCCGTCCTCGACTCCAAGGCCCAAGCCCTCCGTTGCGTACCAAGACGCTCCTTTGACTGTACTCGAACCATACGAGTACACGACGAAAAAGTTGTTTCTAGCTCCCAACGCCTTCTATATATTGCTCCGCCGCTCGTTCCTGGACGCACCGAGTGACACAGAGCAGAGGCACCGCATTGTGGAGACTCGGCCGTTTGGAGCTACCTCACTGTTCGGTGTGGAATCCTGTGGATAGGGAACGACCCTCCCCATCCGCTTTGCGCTCTGTCTGGGTTCACACGAGGGCTAGGGATTCAGCTGAGTGAAAAGAGAGGAGCGAGGACTAAAGGGATGGAGCACATCGCGAGGTTCTTCTTCGGGGTTTGCGGTGAGTGCCGTGGCCGCTAATTCCCCCTCAGAACTTCAGTGAATTCGTTCTTATTTCTCTTGGCTCTGTATGGTTTTCAGGGAATGTCATCGCGCTCTTCCTCTTCCTGTCGCCTGTGTAAGTGTTCGATCGATGCGTCCTCCTCCGTTTCTGAGTTGCTGCGTCCATCCACAGATAATGTATCCGCGTAGGAGGAAACAGGAAAAGGGTTACCTGTGTTCACGGGGGCCGCCAGTTTTCTTCGGTGTTTTCATCCATGTTTTTTTTTAGTTAGGGAGTCCAGAGTTAACACTTGGACCAAATGGTTATAAAACTGGGCGAAGCTAACATCAAGGAAACGATGCAGCGGACCTTCTTACGACTGATCTTTGCCGTTTCTTGAATACTACTAGCACTTAAATTTCTTTCCTGACTCCACTTCTGACCGGTGAGAAAATTGTTGCAGCGTCACCTTTTGGAGGATCATCCGGAAGCGATCGACGGAGGACTTCTCCGGCGTGCCCTACAACATGACGCTGCTCAACTGCCTCCTCTCAGCCTGGTACTAGTAGTAGCTAACTATTCTTGAACACAACCTCTGCGTGAGCCTTTCGTTTCATTTCTGTTTGTTCCGTTACTATATTTCCCTCTAGATGTTTATATTCGTCTATGGTCCTTACAGACACATAGGGATTAGCAGGCCTAGATATTATCTATGCAGATTCGTGGTAGTATACACTCGGCTGGTGTCATGTAAAGTACTAGCAATTACTCGCAGTGGACCGGTATTTTACGTGCAGAAATACAGCATGGTATACTGGACGCACCCAGGCGTTGGCTTTAGCGTAGCCTCCGTCCAATTCGCTCTGTTGGTAGAAAGCTACTGCTACTGGACCCATTTGCCAGCACCGTGACAGCGAAAGCTACTACTACTACTATTGGGCCACAGGCTCACAGTACAGTGGACTCCACCATCACGTTCGAGTGTCTCTAGGAGCCGAAAAAGGGGTTACGCTTTTTCGGTTATGATTTCTGGTAGGAGTATTTGATGTTCACGCACCCTTGCAAGGCATCAAAAGCATGAGCGTTCCGTTCCGTTTTCCTTAGTTCCAGCCTAGGCATGAACGCACGCGTACGTTTTGTGACGCTGGTAAAGAAATCGCGCTGAAATTTCACCGCTGGTTTGTGTTCCACGACGAACAGGTACGGGCTGCCGTTCATTTCCCCGAACAACATCCTGGTGACGACGATCAACGGGACGGGCTCGGTGATCGAGGCCATCTTCGTGGTGATCTTCCTCGTGTTCGCGGAGCGGAAGACGCGGCTGCGGATGCTGGGCCTCCTGGGCGTCGTGACCTCCATCTTCGCCGTGGTGGCGCTGGTCTCGCTGCTGGCGCTGCACGGCACCGCGCGCAAGGTCTTCTGCGGCCTCGCCGCCACCATCTTCTCCATCTGCATGTACGCCTCGCCGCTCTCCATCATGGTAAGCCTAATTAAGGAGCTACGTACAGGCCGCCAGTCCTGCAGGCAGCTCGAGAACAACGTGCTTACGGTGACCAACAAATTAAACATGTTTGTGTGTGCAGAGGTTGGTGATCAAGACGAAGAGCGTGGAGTTCATGCCGTTCCTGCTCTCGCTGTCCGTGTTCCTGTGCGGCACCTCCTGGTTCATCTACGGCCTGCTCGGACGCGACCCCTTCATCGCGGTAACGAATCTCTCTCTCTGGTAATTGGTATCTGCTTTTCATCACCGGCGTGGCGACGGGCGATCACACTTGATCCAATCAGGTGCATGCCGGCCGTACGCACGAGCTGCCTGTCCGATGGGTACTTGGAAACCACTGCACCGCTGTTGCCATTGCACGTCTCGATCTGGCTAGCTTGTACTGCCTCCTTTCCTCGCGTCGGGTGCCCTTTCGGTGTCCCTCACAGCTAGGCGCACATGCCTGCCGTTACCCCGTTGCTGATGCACGGGCCGACGGGCGGCTCTGTCCTGAGCACGGCAGGCCGTTGTGGTCACCCACTGATCAGGACGCGCACAGCGCGCGGCGCAAGTCGCAGCGACGCGACATGATCCCCGCTGCTGGCGATGGGGGCCGCGCGTCCTGTGTCAGGCAGATGATTAGACCAAGCGACGCCGCAACAGCACCGCGCTCTCTTGTCGCCATAGCAAGTCACAGACTCAGTGCGTCGCCATTACAACCTGCACGTGATCACCACGGCGAGGAAATATCTTAGCCGCGTCTAGAACACGTACAGCGATCTGTTTTTCTTTCACTCAACATCTGCGCATAATTTGATGCATGCAGGTCCCGAACGGGTGCGGGAGCTTCCTGGGATTCGTGCAGCTGATCCTGTACGCCATCTACCGGAACCACAAGGACGCACCCGCTCGGGCCGGCAAGGGAGGAGACACCGCCGACGAGGTGGAGGACGCGAAGAAGGCGGCCGCCGCGGTGGAACTAGCCGATGCCAAGACCAACAAGGTCGCCGTCGCGGACACTGTCGTCGACGACAAGGTGGCCAGTCAGGTGTAGGCTGTGCACACTGAAGCAATCGGCTGTGCACACTGAAGCAACCGTGGCATGATGGCTGATGGGAGGTGGTGCTTCGTAGCGGCCTAAAGGAGGCTGCCTAATTAATGGATTAGTAATTAATCAGGCCGATTGGTTTTGCTTTCTTTTTGTTTTGCGTTATCTCGTCACTCTGGTCCTGCCTATCTATGACCGGAGGACGCCCTGAAATGTGTACGTTCAGGAAGAGACACGGTAGAGGGTTTCGTGTTCTCTTTGCAAGTGTGAATGTTTTCTATTCCATTTAATTTCTCATTTTATCTCTTGTTGATTTTGTTTGATGTCCTTCACTCAGCTGAGAGAATCGAGACGCGAATTTTGTGTCAGTGCCACGTATGTCACGTAGAACACCGAGATATGCATGCTACCATGCATCAATGGGTGTGTTCGGCTGCCATTTTAGTGGCTGCAGCTGTGCTGTTTTTGTATTTGCGCTACAGTGAAAGGCTATTCAATCCAAACGGGCCCAATGGGTACACAGTGAACCCAACAGGAACAAAAGTAGCGCACCCATGATTGGGGAGGGGGAAAAACAAGATGAGGCGGGGAAAAACAAGAAAAAAGGGAAGAAACGTCACAGCTTCTCGGCCCATTATCCACTCCAGCTGGGCCTGAACTAACTCTTCTTGTGCAAAGCCCAAAGAATAATGGGCTCAATAAAGGAAACACGGACAAGCCCGCTCGCAGAACCGGTTCCACGTGAGGCCCAGACTGCAAAGGCGGCAGCGGCAACGGCAACGTACAAGGTTTCGGTTTCGGATGCGTGAAAATTCTGAACCCTAAACCGCCAGTCTTCCTTCCGGAGGAAGGAGGAGGCTGGACAAGTGGACATAAAACGCCGCAGTTTCCATTCCCAGGTGAAAGCGGAGGCGGCAATTGTAATTTTTGAGAGGATGCCGATTGAAATGCCGCGGGGGCTTCCCTTCGCCGTGGACACATGGGGCCACTCCTCCCGCCGCCGGTGCCACCAGTTCCTCACCCACGCGCACCGAGACCACCTCGTCGGCGCCGGGGCCAGCGTTGATGGAGGCGGCGTCCTCTACGCCACCCGCCTCACCCTGTCCCTCGCCCTTCGCCATTTTCCTCAGGTAACCCCTCCCTTGCTAATTTTTGTTTTTTGGGCCCATGTAGATTTGTTTCTGGGGTTGATTGTGCTGAAAACTGAAAGCTCTTCGTCGTGGGCTCGTGGCTATGATGCAGTTGGAGACATGGGAGTTCGTGGAGATGGAGGTGGGGAAGACGGTGGTGGTGGATGATCCTGCCGGCGCCTTTTCAGTCACCGCGTATGACGCCAATCACTGCCCTGGTAATTGGTTCGTTCTGAATTGTTCCAATTCTGCTCATGTCATTGCAGTACGATTCATTTCAGCTGCCGTGCAACACTTAGAAGTTATTTCTTCGTTATTAGGCAGAACGGATTAACTGATAGCTAAAAAGAAGGAACTACACTTTGTTTGACATGAAATTTGATAGTTAAGAGGAAAAAAATGAAAGGTAGTTCAGTGTTCTCGCTCTGTGCAGGGATCCTATGTCCATATTTCTGTTTGACTGACCTTTGCAACGCTCCTTGTGTTCTAACTTTTAAGTATTGAGGGAAGTTTATGCTTGGCGTGATTGCTTATTTTAGGGGCCGTCATGTTCTTGTTTGAGGGTGAATTCGGTAGCATACTGCACACAGGGGCCTGTCGGCTGACACCAGACTGTGTACAGAATTTACCATTGAAGTATATAACGAAGAAAGGAAAAGAAAATGTTTATCGACTTGACTTCATGTTCCTAGATTGCACCTTTTCCAAATGTTTCCTCAAGCTACCAATCAAGGAGTCAGCTATCCAGCAGGTTTTCCTCTCTACACTGATATTTAGACATGTTCGTATTGTTCCTTATAGGAGTGTGTTTATGACTACAGGGATAGTCATGATTCAGAGATGTTAATGCTTGCAGGTTATAGCTTGCATATGGAAACATCCGCTTGCGCCATTTGTTTATCTTGCATGTGATCTTCTTGGGCATGAAGATATCCTAATTGAGGTGTCAAGGACATTCGGATCGAAAATTTATGTTGACCAGAAACTGGATTGTTTTAAAGCGCTATTGCTCACAGCCCCTGAAATCATCACTGATGATCCACTTTCCCGCTTTCAGGTTTGTTATCCATGCACCACAAATTTGCATTACTTTCAATTTTTAATCCTGTAAGAGACACATTCAGTCACTATGACTTTGTAGTAATGTTTCGTTTCCATTTTAAAGGAAGACATATTAATTATTATCAGACTATTTAACATGATGTCAGTATCATAAATCAATTTTGTACAATGAACATCACAGATTTCTAGTTCTTGGAATGATTCTTATGGTTTCTTCTTATTTTTATCGGATGCACAACTTTTGGCTCTGCAGGTGATTGGATTCCACCAGCTATATGAGAATGCAAGTAAGAAATGTGAGGAGGCAAGGGCAAGCCTCCATCCAGAACCCTTATTTATTCGCCCATCAACACAGTGGTATGCAAACTGTCCTCAAAACCAGAAGCCCTGCCTAACTGAAGCTGAGCAGGATGAATTTGGGGTATGGCATATTTGTTTCTCCATTCATTCCTCTCGTGATGAGTTGGAGCAGGCACTGCAACTTCTCCAGCCTCAGTGGGTCATTTCAACAACACCCCCATGCTTTGCCATTCAGCTGAGCTATGTAAAGAAGCATTGTTTCAAAACCCGGCTAACAGCTAATGATTCACTGTGGAAAATATTCAAAGATCCTCTAGGAAAGTCAGTGTCCTCTCCTTCTTCGGTGCTGGCTCCTGAAATACACGCAGATGCAGATCACTCAAATTTTGTTGTTGATGACGAGCACTCATCCTCTGCTAACGAAGAATGTACATATTCGAATTCCCTTCAACTGAATTTTGTATCCCCTCCGCCAGAAGAACCAGAGATTACATTATTTGGGAGAGCAAGGTTTGCGTCTCAAGCAATAAACATACTGGAAGAAGAATTATACAAACAGAATACGTATTTTGAAGAAGCTAGAGTATGTGCACCCACATATTTGGACCTTGGTAGTAGTGAAGAAGTTAAAACATCTTCTGCGGTGGATGTGGTCACAAAGCAAATGTCATCCTGCCCACAGGAACACGCGGAAACTGGAGAAGAGGTTCATTTATGTCAGCGTGAACCATACCCAGTGCTATCGGAAGTACTTCAAGTTCAGTCGTTGCCTACTGTTGAAAGCGATATGCCACGAGTGGCTGCTCGACATGAAAAGTCTGAAGCTGCAAGTGAGTCAAAACCATCAAGTTCTGCTGAAGACTCAAGCCTCTCTATTGTTCGAAGTGCCGAGAGAACTGATTGTCAAAAAGAACCCCTGTGCATTATTGGATCATCGAAATGTTTGAATGCAAGTTTGAAGAGGTTTTACAGGTCAAGGAACATACCTATCCCTCGGCCTCTCCCTTCTCTCGTTAGACTTTTGGAATCCTCTAAACGGGTCAAAATGCAACAAAGCACTAATTCTACTTCGTTCAATTCACGACACAGCTCGCCATAACTACATAATTGAGCTTTTACCTTGTACAGAGATTGGCAGGATTTTCAAATTTCTGTACAGAAAGTTGATGTAATTATTTCTTCACAGCACATCAGATTTTTATAGCTTGTGGTTTCTTCTACTACCATCCTGGGAAGACTTTGAATGTGTCAAAATGTGTTGTTGCTAAGAGGTTATGCTTAGAAATCATTATATTTTGGCAACTATTTGCCTAATAGTTTCAGAATCGTTTGATACAGTCATACAGGTCAGTCCAAATATTTCTAGTCGCCAATGTATACAACACGTGTGTTCCAGCAATACGTAATTATATACATGGTAAGCAGAGTCGACATGTCATGATTGTATCTCAATACAAGTCACTCGCGTGACAATATGGCATGCTACGCTACAACATAGTGCTAGGGTGATCATAGACTCGATTATTCATACACCAGAAGCCTAAGATTAGATATGTCAACAGCCCAATAGTTCATTTTTTTACAGCCACTACACCAGGAGCTCCTAAAATGCGGCAATACTAATGCAAATCCAAAAATGAACTCTATTGCCATGCGGAGGAGACAATGAGACTCTTCTCCCCCCAACCGAAGTGAAGCCCACCATGGTGTTCCTCGAATTTGTACCTATCACAGTACGACTTCAGTAGTGACCTTATTCCACTGATAACATTGCTGTTAAATGGGCATGGCTTGAAGCCAGCCATTGTCATTCTTGCTCTCCATTTTCCTGCAACTTCGTATCTGCGTCATAAAAACCTAACTATTAGGTATATTTTCAGGCAAAAAAAAAAGAAGATAGATGATAGTAAGAATTTGCAGGTTGCATAGCTACAAAGCACTGCTGGGGAGTACCTCTCCACACGATCAGGACCTTCACAGGCCAAGATATTGACGATTTCTCGTGCAAGACACTGCCTTTCCACATTCATCCTATCTGGACTTTCTCTAGGAAGCGTAGCATCAAGTGAATCGAAAAGTGCTGCGTAGTAATCATAAACTTCACGGAACCTGTGTAACCACATGTTAGTGTGACGTAAGAATTCAGCAAACCAAACAAACATAACATCAAAATACAGCCCTGATCAGATCATATAGAATGGATTTGGAGAACTAATATTCTAATTTCACTAACCTTGTCAAGAACGGTGCAGTATTGGTGTTGGCATCCTGCTCAACCAAGGTCACTAGCTTTGGTTGGAGGCCCTTTACCATACGAAGGAGCTGGTCTCTTTCATTCATAATCGATACACTCTCATCAGGAAGGTGGTGCAGCTGGAATGCAAAATTGATAACAAGTCCTTCTCCAGGACGACAATCTAGCATTGCAGGAGTAACATCCCCAATGTTAGCACCAACTGCCCTGAACTCAAAAGACACCCCACAGTCCTCTGCAAGCTTCTCAAGGCGTTGCCCTATGACCCTCAGACCTCCAATGGGCCTCTGCACCGTCTCAGGATCATCAACACCAGTTATTCTCAAATGGCGTGGCTTGTTTGCATTGTTTTTCAGAAATTGTATCAGTGTAATGTACTGGCTTCCCTGATTGATATCGAAGTCTATAATGTGCACTCTTTCTTCACCTTTGCAGGCTTCAAGTATAGCATAATTAGCAGCCATGAAACCCAAACGGAAGCATGGACATATTTCAAAGAGAATTTGCATTGCTGAAAGCTGATACAATGTTGGAGGGTCCTTGCATGTTAATGCCTTGTAGATGCCTTTCCCGGAAGCTACTATTCTTGCTGCAAGGCCTTCTACTAGATAGGCTGCGATCCTCTGAGAAGGGTCCCCTTGAATAGAGACCATCTGCCGGAGTTCTGTTATGATTGCCTGTGCTTCATCTGTATTGTATTCGGATAATGACATAGCACAATCAAAGAGCAACTGCTTTGGGGTCCGTGTTGCTCTGTTATTGCTAACAGCACAACTGACGCTTGATTCTGAATCTTTTGGTGAAGTTGGAGTCAATACATTCTTCATCGGATCAGCCCATTCATCATTAATGCTACCTGTCTGGGAAATCTCAAACAAGATGTCATCACCATCACCAAGTAAAGCATGCTCCAGCTCCTGAAGCTTTAATCTCATCTCATCATCATCAAACTCTACTTCGATTCCAGAACTCTGACTATCTGATGCAGATTGTGAGTTTTGCTGAGAGACATTGGAAAGCACTGGTGAGTTTTTCGCAACATCAGAGCAAGAGTTCGACTGAATATCTTCAACAGTCGTAGATAGCCCATCAGCTGTTATACGGTATGCTGTTAGTGAGGCTTGCTGGCTGCATAGTGAGTTTTGAAACTCAGCAGATGGTGCTCCAGTGAAACTCATGTGCCCATACTCAGCATTGTATGGTTCAGGGCCATAACGGAACAACTGCGTATCAGAGCCAAATCGCCGTGGAGCAAAATTTGAACTTGGCGAAGCAAATTTATGAACATAGAGATTATCCGAGTAAGCTGTTGATGGGTCCACTCGCCTAACAAAAGACATTACTTTTCTCTAGCACCTTCGGAACTTGTTATGGTATTTAACTGTTTTCCAATAACTCCAAATCAACTTTCAACTTCCTCTGGTTGAATATATTGTGAAAAACTCCTTTTTCTGAAATAGAAAAACAATATGTCAACTAAACACGTAAAACATAACTAGCAAAATGAAATATATAGAACTTGTCAGCACATTTTCAGCTTTCATAAATAGAATGCATCATTCTTCTTTTGCTTATTTTGTAGATACAAGTTAAAACACAAAATAAACATGTATACTATTCAATCCAAGAACTATAATTTCATTCATGTCTGTGGAGAGACGCTTAAGACTTCTTATATGTTACTAATGTAAGCAGGTGTCCAAACTGAGCTCAAGAAAACAAGGCGTAATCCAACCAAGGTGGATGTGGGACTCTTTAGAACGTATTGCAGTCATCTAATAAAATGATGTTCTAAGGAAAACAAGCAACTGCCATGCAGCTTCTAGAACAAGGTAAGTAAGAAGCTAGTATATACGTTAATTGATATAACTGAATGTTCCCCTAAAAAGGATCGGAAATAATTACCGATACTGCCTGTTCCAAACAAGAAAAAGAAAAGGCCGACTAGTAATTACCAGGTCTTGGAGGAGAATTGATAAGTTAGGCAAGTGTAGGCAGATATAAAATTGAAAATGATGACTTAGATCGATTTTGAGACTACACTTCAGTCCAGGATACAGCTCATACCCGCCAGAAATTGAAAAAAAAGACCACTTTTATAAAATCATCAACAGCACACCGTTCTCGGGGAGGAAAAAATATGCTCAAGGTTAGAGACACTCAAACTTTGCAAGATGCTGGCATCGAATTCTTGCAGCACTCAGTACAGATCCAATCAAAAGTTCCAGTTGGTTAAAAGTTAAACGACACAAGCTCAAAAAAAAAGAAGGAATTAGTCCAAAAGTCAAAGATTGTGCCAATGGAGTGGGTAACTAACTAATCACGCGGATAAGGACATCATCTGCTTCCCCTTGTACCATCGCCCAAATCCTGATTCCCTGCAGGCGCTTCTTGATTCTTCTTACCCGGCCAAATTCACATCCCGGAGTGCTCAACGTCAACAAGGTCAGCAACCATAGTTTCGTCTAAAGAAATTATTCCCATAGGAGGCACCAAAAAGCGTGTTACAAGCTATCACCGATTAGGCGATTAACACCTTTGATTACATGAAAAACGCCCTTGATATGCGCAAGAAGCAAGCATGCTGAGGAGACCAAGAAGAGAAGCACCAGCAAAAGAGATAACCTTGCAAGCGAGCAGGGACTCCAGGGAGGCAAGAGGTACTCACGGTGAGACAAGAGGCAAGCAACGAGCACAGGGAGCCGATCAACGTCGCGCCGCGTGAGCAGGATCGCAGACCGGCGAAGTGGGAACGGGAGGAGAGCGGGGGATGGGGGACGGGAAATGGGAAGTCTGGACTCGGGAGGAGAAAAGAGGAGGGAGGATGGGTGGGCTTGGAGGTGGTTGGGGATAGGGAGAGGCGCGAGAAGAGACGAGGTCAGTACGACCGCGCGGTGGGGCGGAAGAGAAGATAATTTTGTTTGGTTTATGCAAATAGTGGAGTATTTCCAGTTATTTGAAACAGTCGTGGAAGAACCAAAAATTCAATGGAAAGACCTGATCTGATGGTCTTCTTGGCCTTGTATAATAAGAAACATCATCTGTGTCATTTGCATGAAATTTTGCAATACTAGGTCAGGTCAGCCAAGGGCCTTCGTTAGTCGATGATTCTAACATATATATATCCCTCCTATAATTGTTTATGATTGTAGCTGGTTTTCGGTGACCGTCTGACCGAGTCTTCTCCGCCCCCAGAACGTTGAACAGAAGTGTCTGCTTACACAGGATCCTATCCATTTGCGCGGGGGAGGGGGGGGGGGGGG
>BCLF01000034.1:2076209-2094403 GCA_001602275.1 Zoysia japonica | reverse complement strand
GGGGTCGACTTTCTCAATCTGCGGCTCCATATTTTCACCGAACCAGCGAAAAGGAACAGGGGGGGTTCGACTTTCTCAATCTGCGGCTCCATATTTTCACCGAACCAACGAAAAGGAACAGATGGTGCCGGATTCAACAGTGAGACGATGGAACGTGTTAACGACATGGCCACATGTTTATTCCTCGCGGAAAGTGGTAAAAAGGGACAAGTAAAGACGAGAGCACCGAGTTGAGAAGCGGATGACACGACAAGGTTTTCCGGAACAAAAACCAAGCTGGTTAGTAGTACTAGTACTCCTGTCATGCTCTGAAGGTACTCGGCCATGGGCAAATCACGTTCTGTGGATGAACGTAGCTGCGGCGGGAGGGTACAGGACAAATGTTGTACCCGCCTCCCAAAATCCACGAGTCTTCTTGTACCTTCGCCCAATATTGTTGCTGCTGTTGTTTTACCTTAAATTTAAAATTTGAATTTGAATTCAAACTTAAAAAAGTGAAATTTAAAATTTTCAGAATGTGACACAATTCTTGTTTGAAAAATACTTAGGAAAGATATGAATTAAACAATTTTGAATTTTGGTTTTGAATTTCAAATTTCATTTTTAAATTTGAGAAAACTTATTTTTATTTCTTTTGATACCAAATTTCAAATATATTTAAAGTATATTGAATTCATATCTTTCTAAGTATTTTTGTGAAACAAGAATAGTTTCACATATATTTTTGGAGCATTTTAAATTTGAATTTGAATTTGAATTTGAATTCAAGTTATTGAAATTTGATTTTTTTTCTAAAAAAATGTATGTGAAGCAATTCTTGTTCAAAAAACACATTGAAATACATGAATTTTTTTCAAAAGAAACAAAAATATTTTAACTTAAATTTGAATTTTGAATTTCAATTCAAGCTCAAAAGGTGAAATTTAAAATGTTTTAAAAAATGTATGCGCAACAATTCTTGTTTGAAAATACTTAGGAAAGATATAAACATATTTGAAATTTGGTATTAAATTTCAAATTCATTTTAAAATTTGAGGAAAATATTTTTTCTTTTATACCAAATTTCAAATATTATATATATATATATTATATATCATATGTATGTATATATATACATATACACACATATATATATTTGATCTATATATATATATATTCATGTCATTCTATGCATTTTGTTCAAACAAGTATTGTTTCATATGCATTTTTGGAACATTTTTAAATTTCTTTTTTGAGTTTGAATTCAAATTTAAAATTTAAGATACATTATTTTTTATTCTTTTGCTACCAAAATTCAACTATGTTTAATTCATGTATTTTCAAGTATTTCTAAACCAAAAAATATTTTACATATATTTTTTGAATTATTTTAAATTTTAAATTTGAAACATGTAATATGAAACAATATTTCGCCGTTAAAATGGGTGGAAGGTATAATATGGGAGTGCTGTACCCTCCCACCTCATCTCCGTCCACAAAAAAGCCGCTTATCTCGGCCATGTCCCAAGTGTGAACGGCGGCTTCCTCTGGGGATTCCGGGCGATTCCCCACCCCCACCACCACCACGGAAAAAAAAAAACCATTGCTTTCACGTCGCGTGTGCGTTCTTTCACGCAAAACGTTGGGCGATAAAGCGACTAAAAATGCCATGGCTTGTTGCGGAGATTAGGCACGCGCCCGGGAATGGGAATGTCGTTTCGGATCGCTTCTTTTGACTTGGTTGCGTCGCGGCCAATATACCATGGGCCGTGTGTCTGTGTGACCATGATAGTCAAAGCGCACACGTCGGCGTTATATACGCCAATGATTTCGCCCGGTCCTAACAAATCTGCGCAGCATGTACACTTCTCTCTCTGTACACAATACTACTCCTACTATCAAAGGTGAAATTCTAAACGGTGACTAATAATACCACTAGTTATTTCAAAGATCAAGTGTTGCTCAACATGATATTTGATTTTGTGATGATTTTTTTCTGGAATCGATTTTGTGTTGAATTTAACAATATCATTTATACGTGATCGAATATTATATTTTTCTTAATTAATGATCAAGATTAAAAACTGTTTGAATCTGATCAAATCTAGAGGAGCTTATATTTTTGCAAGAACGAAGGAGCATGTACAATTTGGCGCACAATTCGAAGCGTACACAACTTGTGCTTGTTGGTGGCCGGTGATATGTTGGTTGGACTGTCGGAGTTCTCCTACGTTGCATGCACTGCTGGAATACATCGGGGTCACCGAGAATCTAGCTATTACTATTTAGGAATAGTTTTTTCTCTGTTTTTTTTTTCCCGGATGGGAGCAGGTCAGAAGCACCAGCAACAACAGCCCGTGACGGCGTTGTATGTATCTCCTCGCCGACACGGCAGCACGCATCGCACTACGAATGGCAAGTGGTAACACAAGTGCCTGTATACGTATAAATATGCACATCTTTATCATCCTCACTCGTCATATGAGCATTAGGCCCCCCGGAATTAACCCTCTTCCAGAGAGCTACAAGTGACGTACTAGTAGGAGTATTGGATAGTGTTTTCGTTCTTGCGGCTACGTCGCTGGACGTAGACATCACGGCACACAGATTCAGAACCGTGACGGCGATCGATGGATGGAGATGTGACATGGACAGCCGGACGGATAAGAAGCAGGGAGATCGATCGGCGATATTGGCGTCGGAAACGTGCCGTTTTGAGACCTGCGTTTCGGTCGTCCATCTTTCGTCTCCAGCCGACCAAACCGCTCCCGTGGGATCGAGTTCATGTCTCCTCGTCAGATCAGAGAACGACCGTGTTCGGATGTCAACCGTGCAGCCGGCGGGCCCAAGGAACTCTGGCTGGAGATCGGCCACGGATCGACACGGATTCCGCGGTCAGCGTGATCGTTCGAACGGCTGTGCTGCAAAGTCGCACTGTCGGCCCGTTCTCTACAGTCAAAAGTAAACTATTCTGAGATCCCCGGTAGATTAGACGGACTATTAAGGGGTTGGGATTCGGCCGGCGAAGTCCACGAAACTCCGGGTGGAGATCATCGTTCACGGACACGGAGTCAGCGATCGAACGGACCCGTTCTCCACAGTCCAGAAGATCCCCGGTAGATTACATGTGCAATTCAAGGACGGGAGTTCAGTTCAACCTTGCACTGCTCCGGTGTGGTGTGAAGTTGTCAAGAACTCAGCTAGAAACCCAGCGCGGCCTTGCCGCGCTCGTCTTTCTGCTCCTTCGTCGTGACCGCCCCTGACATGACCCATGCTTCATTGGCTCTGGGATTGCTCTGTAAGCCCACGGCCGCGAGTGTGAAGAGTCCACCGTTTGCATTTTTCTACTTTTATCGAAAAGTGCTATTATACATAACTATGGTTATTATTTCTGAGCGTAAGTTGGCATGCAATACTTCCATTTTTAATTTGCAAGAAATATGCATGTACAAAGTCTTAAAATTGCATTGATCAAACATCTGCCAGTTCATCATTTTTCATAAACCCACTTCTCTTCCGCCTTGTAGATCTTGAGTCAGAATCATCATCTTTTACCAATGGTCTTCTACTCCTCTGGGTCCTTCACTGCACTGGGCATACTCGCTCCACCAATATGCAAGGAGCTTTTCCTACCTCTATGATAAAAGAGCTGAGTAAAAATAAAATAAACTTCAAGAGTACTCATAAAATATGATGTAGAGGGTATCCTCTTAACATGAAGTGAAGGTGCAGACTCAATTGATGAATCAAGTTTAAACAGGAAATGAGCAAAAAGTAAACTGCTAGTCTGTTATGAATAATAAATATTAGGACAGTCAAGCCTAAAAATTGCTATATGAGATCAATCATCCAACAATGTTACCAATATTCAAATGGATGTTGCACAAACGATGTAGCTTTACTATAGCCAATGTTACCTGATATTTAGTGCCACTAAACAGAAATCTTACCAGAGGCATTGAACATAAAAAAAAAAGAAATCAGTTACGTAGAAGAAAGGGAACCCTTTTACACAGGAATAAGGTACTGCAGGGTTAAGTTTTCTGACCCAGCTGCAGTGAGACATAATCTGTTGCAATGTCATTTGGTTAGTCTCATTACAGTACTGCCCATAATGCACATTGTATTTTGACTTGCAGACAGAGCAAGGCCCTTATGATATAGAGATGTAAATATTTAAAGTGATGATACTACAATAGTGACAAGAAACTAAATAGGCTTGCTATGAACTGAAACCTGTTCTCCATCGTATAGCCTATAGTGACTGACCAAAAAATGCCAGTTTTAGGAGCAGCAAAAGTTACAAACAGGCCATCACTGTTAATAGCAACTGCGCTGACCATCTTCTCTGAAATTCTGGAAGTGAAAATATTTGCAACATATGAATATGTGATCCATGCAGAAAGCATAAAAGGGCATGTAATTTTACTTAAACATGACTGGTTGCTGATAGGGTGTTATGTCAGTTTTAGAAATATAATGATCACAAGAGAGCAAAGTGTATAGATTGTTGATATTGCAAATGTAAAGGCTAGATTTTGTACTTATCATCACCAGCAGATGCAAACCGAGCACCATCCGCACTAAAGCAAACAGCTCTAGTAGCATCCAAATGAGATCGCAAACCCAGCCGTGGATCAACAGATTAAGCCCTCATTTGCATATCAAGCAAAATGCAAGTAGAAAACTCTTTCTCTCTCTGTCTGTGATGTGGCAAGTGAATTGCACAGAACAAAGTCAACTATCGTACAGATACACAATATACAAGTAACCATTAGCATAAACTGTCTCATAAAATTTCTCTCATTCGTTATGAGAAACACAGCTCTAATAGAGACAGCAGGCTCAGCTCAGGACAGCGCAACTGACCACTGAGGGTGGGGCGGAGGAACGCTGGGCGCGGGGCGAGCAGAGGAAGAGGGGGCGACGTGGCGAGAGGCTGAGGGGTCGACGTGGCGCGATGCCAGCCTGAGATTTTGAGGCAACTTTCGTATATTAGAGATCTGGCTGGAAGAATGCCGGGCCATCACGATCAGATTACATTGTTGCCAAGCTGCCTACTGTTCGCATCGGTAATGTGTGGCCTGGAATTTGGAGCCCCGATGAACTCCAGCTCGCTGTCGGCACTGGTTCAACTCATGGATCCATCGGACGGGATTTGGTGAAAGTGAGAGATTTCATTTCAAGCCCTTCGAACAGTTTATCATTTTTTTTTGAAACCAGATTACCATCTTCTAGCCGGGACAACCGTGCTTAACATGCTGCGGCGGACGCACGGCTTCCGCGGCTGCTGCGACGACGACGGAGCTGTCGCCCGTCGAAGGTGTCCACGCACCGAGGCTGCCAATGGCGGACCCAAGGAGTATCGAGCCTGTTTAAAGCAGTCGGATCGCGATTTAGAATGCTCCGGCCCATATAACCCAGTCAGAGGCAGACAAGGGGTGTGTATGGCCGCGCCGGTATGATGTTCTCGCCGGCCCAGATCAATTGGCAGCAAAGATTTCGAGAGCGACGAACACACACTCCACAATCTCCAACATAACCTGATCGCCTTGGTTGCATCTTCAGCCGAGGTTCCGGCTACTCGACACACACGAACGCAGACCTACACCTCCAACGCAAGTTCTATTCCTATACACGCGCACAAGCACAAGCACTACTCAACCAAGCAAACAGCACTCAAACTTCTCCATACGAGCACAGCACGTACACGGCATACCTCGAAGCTTCACCACATCATCGTCGCAGGCGTTCCATCGGACCATCCCCACACAAGAACCTTTTCCACGGCTTGGATCAATAAGCGCGCTGGTTGGAGAGGATGGCCCTGCCGCCGCCGGCGCGGTGCGGGTGGAGCGCGCACGCGCAGTGGACGGAGGTGAGGCTGAGGCACCCGCTGATGATCAGCGAGTGCCGCTCCGGGCACGTGTGCAGCGCCGGGAACGAGTCGCACACGGCCTGCACCGCCGGCGGCGTCAGCGCCGTGCACTGGCTGATGTTCAGGCTCGCCAGCCCGTCCTTGTCGCGGTTGTCCGCGTCCTTCGCCGCGCCCCAGCCGCGGCCCTGGCTCCCTCGCGCACGGCTGTTCGCGGCCAGGGAGTACATGGCACGGTCGGTGATGTTCTGGCAGTAGTACAGTCCCAGGGAACGCAGGTGCAGGCACCCATTCGCGAGGGCAACCACGCTCTCATCTGGAGATAAAGCACGAGTGTTTCTGATAATAAGCAACAGTTTCAAGAACTCACATAGCAAGACATACAAGTTAGGAGTAGTTAAAATGTGACATAGGCATCTAGCTAGCAACAGATTCATAGTCTACAGGAGGCGGGAGCATGAAGGCAGAAACTAGGCTGAGAAGTCATAAGGTTCCAGATGAGCAAATGTTATAGCTATGGAAGCAGGGCAAGCATTCTACAAAGGAAAGCCATGCCTGACAGCCTGAGTTGCAAGCAGCGAAGAATTGCAGAATGTCAGATCAAACACGCAAGTACTGAGCATTACCTGTTATCAGAACACAACCACACAAGTCCACAGCCCTAAGTTCAGGGCACCCTGATGCCAAGCTGGTCACCCCCTTGTCACTGATACTGTCGCACCAACCCAGATTTAACGTTTGGAGCTGACCACAGTTAAAGGCGATAGCCTGCAACAACATATTACTAGTAGAGATCAGTCCAGGGTCATGAAAATAATGCTATAGCAAATTAAGTACCTGCAGTGCTGTGTCAGAAGCTGCCCTCACACACCCGCACAGATTCAAGCACTTGAAATTCTTGCACCGACTGGTGAGGTAGACTAAGGCAGTGTCACTGAAATTGGAGCAACCACTGATGTTGAGCCTTGTAAGACGAGGGCACCCGTGTGCCAATGCATATAAGGACCGGTCACTAAGTCTAAAGCTTCTGCTAAGATCCAATTCCCGTAGATCATGACAGTAGTTCGCTACAGCCTCCACTCCACTGTCTTCAAGTTGAGGATTAATTTGTCGTAGCGACAAAACTTGCAGCTTCATAAATTTGTGAGCCAGTGATATCACCAAGTCATTCATGTGGTCCTGACACCTGAAAACAAGCCTTGCTACTGTCAATAAGCATTTTCTATTAAAAAATGATCAAAACATTGTTAAAAAAAATACAAGAGTCATCTTGGAGTTTTCAAGATCTCCACTTATATGGAACTACTTCAAATTCTAGATACACTCCTTTATTTTTGTAGCAACATAAGAAAAAGCAACATAAAGCATGAACAGTTTAGGCATAAATTTCACAGTATCATCCAAAGTTTGAAGTCCGTGAAAGTTCAGACAGTTAGTAACTAGTACTGCTGCAAACACGTGATAAGCTCACGATTTCAATATTTTCAGGAACCAACTTGACAGCAGAATGGTTAATAAATCACTATATACCTAATCTTCAGTTCTCAGTTTAGCAGCATGGAAATATTTGAATTATTAATACTTTTAGAATCATCTTCACATAGCAGCACATATTGAACACAAAACAACATATCTGAAAGTCCGATTGCTTACCATATGAGTGAAAGATTAGTGACTCCCCAACCTAATGCTTCACGCCATCCTGTGCACACACCAGAAGCCACGATGACCATCCTATCATCTCCGACTATTGACAAAATCCGCAGCAGCAGCTCCATGGGGAGATCCTTCCAACCAGATAAGGTGGCTCCAGTGGCAGCATTTTGCGCCTGTCCACTTTCAGCGCCTCCAGTATCCATAAGGTCATTGAACGAGTTGTTCAATCCCCCACTCACTGGATGCACACGATCCATTCCAATAGTATCCAGAGTCCCAAAACAGAAGTTGCGAGCCAATCTTTTCCTCAAACTGAGCACAAGTTAGCCTGCAATCATAACAATAGTAGTCAATTGACCTACACTGAATATGTTATATACAACGTACATGAACTCTATGCTACAAATATCTGCACTCAGGAAATATGCAGTTTCTTAACTACCAAATATCAAAAATTGAATTCAGCCCAAAGTTACAAAGCTACAACAAGCAATCATGAGAGAGTTCTGAATCACGCGCCTACGGCCTGAGACGCATCACCTGTATAATACAGAAACTTCCACAGCCAAACTCCTTCAAAGTACGGCCTATGAGCCGCGTCACCTTGAAAGTTAAAATAGCTGAAGCAAACGGCATGTACAAGACGACACGCGAGTGCCAAACGTTTCTTTCGGCAAAGTGCCGAAATTCCCGGTCCTTGCAAAGTTGCAACGCAGAAACATTGGAGACGTGATTTCCAACGCAAAAGCTTAACAAAACCAAGACTGACAGAAAGCCAAGGTTCCAACGGTTCGACGCCAGGAGATCCCTGGAGAGACATGGCAGCCCCCCAAATCTTTGCGAGCTAAATGGTGCCAAATCCATCCTCCAAGCAGACAGGGACTCTCTGCAAGTATCCGGGGCGAAAGGAATATTCAGGAAAACAACTCCAAATCGCCCCAAAGCTGCAGTAGCTTTCGCGCACGGACAACCACAGAAACGACCACGATTTTACTGCAGCAAGGCCCAGAGAGAGATTCATAGCAGAATCCTGGAAATCCACGAAAAGAAGCGGCCTTTGAAGGCGATCTCAGCGTCCATCAACTGATTACCAGGCAGAAACAAGAGATCCTAGTAGGAGATGAGAAGATGTGAAATTTCTGCTCACCTAGTAGTGCAGGAAGCGACGCCGCCTAGAACTCTCCGAAACTCCGAAACGCGCGCGACGGGAAGGATCGCGAAGAGCAGGAAGGGACGGAGGGAGCAGGGCGACGCGCTAAAGAGAGTGGGGCGGAGACACAGTGGGAGGGTGATCAATCCGAGCAGTAGTACCGGATGTCCGAGGACTACACGGGACGGGAGTCTCGAGGGGGGCAGACGGGGCGCGTGGCAGGCGGGATAATTAGATACTACCTCCGTTATTAAATATAAAATTAATAGTATTTTATTATATATAAATTATGTTACTAGATTTTTAATGAAATATATTTTTATAATATATATAATTTTTTATATAAAAATTATTTAAATTTATAAATATTATTAATTAAAATTGATAAAATTTAACTGAAAAAAAAATGCTTATATTTGAAACGAAGAGTACATATTTGCCACTCTTTCGGAAGGTACAGCCTTGACGGTGAGCCTTATCCTCTCCACCGCATTCATTTGGACTACAAAGTACTAGTCGCGTTCATTTCGACCCATGAGCTATGAGCAGCAAGCGACGAGCAGCAAGAGAACGGACGAGACGAGTGGATTTTTCTTCGGTGCTGATTCAGACGCTTTCGCCGGTGGCGACAGCGAGACAGGTGATTCCGGCGAACAGTGACTTTACAGTCAGTGACTCCGAGGAATTATTTAGGCTGCCTCCTCTCTTTCTCACTAGTTTATGCTATGGTTTTCCCTCCCTAATAATTTGCAACAGAAATAATAAGATTGTACCAGTGAAATCTAGTTAAATAGTGTGTAGGGGTACTTTTGTCATTTTATATTTGTCTTTCCATGTCACCATTGTTAAAAGTGATGAAATGGCACTGATATGGCACTTAAAAGGTATAATAGTGGCAAATTTTTAAATAAAACAAGTTAAGTTGTCTAAAATTCTAAGTGCACTTGGTAGAATGGTAAATTAACTTGGATAATAAGTCTTTATTTGAAATATAAGATTTTTACAGAAATCTCATAGAAATTTTATAGAAATCAGCAAAAAAATAGAGAAATTACTAAATATCCGAGACGTGTGCGGTTTCGAGGGCGCGACGGCTGCGCAGAGAGGTTGGGCTCGAGATTTTTTCCCTCTTCGTTTTTCTTCTGTTCGCCGGATGCGGGGACCGGAAAACGCGAAGGACGATGATGTGTAAAATCCGAACCCACCACAGCCGCAACAGGAAACGTCTGGAAGGGCTGCCATTGGTCGTTCGGTGGGCCGGATTTGGGCTCCTGGTTGAGCACTACCCTCTGCGAAAGTAAACTAAATTGGAGCACCTAGTAGTAATTAATCCACGGCTATGATTTAGCAAGACCGGCGGTACCGGACCCAAGCATTCTAACACCTCTCAAAAAACAAATGTTTTCTCCCCTCTAGGGTGGTAGAAACACCGGCACGCCGGGGGTATAGTTTTTACTAGTACGATTCAGTGAGAATTGAATTGTTTCCTAACAAATTAAAAATATATTTTTTGGAAGTCTGCAAAACATGCACACAAGTCACGGAAAATGTTCCACATAGTAACCGAAAACTAGGGCCATCCAGGGAGCCGTCCAAATTCAATGAACCAAAACTGATGAGACCAATCATGTCCTGATCGAGTGACTGATTTATCGCTAGCGCCAAAAGCCACCCAGCAACTCTATCTTGCTCCCGATGTCACTGGCCACTTACCAACGAGTACAGGTCACTGGCTCATCAGCTAAGAAGTTAGCTTTTCGTTGCCGTTGCATGCCCTGAGGGCGTATGAAGTTCGTTTTTAAATTATATCTCTATGCTTTTAAATTGTCAACGTTGCAATTCTAGTTCGATATTGAACTGAATTTGTTATTATAATAATAATAATAAACAAATAGAGGGAAGACAAACATAAAACTTATACGATTTGCACAAAGCAAGATCTGGCGAGTGGCGAGCAAAGTTGTTTGAAACTTCCACAGTAGTGATGGTTGCCTGCCCGTGTCATCCGTCTATTATTATTTGACCTCTTTAGTGAGCAGTTGATCGATAGATAGTGGCAACTGGCGAATGGAATCAACGTATCTCACGGCTCGAACTGTGGTGCATGTGTTTCTTCTCTGAATACAAAGTGATCCAGTTTCTCACGGCTAGTCCTCACCAAACATATGCGAGCAGCTCATCCAGTGCGGATTATGAGATGTCCTGCGACTGTGACCGTCACTTTTGGCTTTTAAATTCAACTTTGATCATTTATTTTATTTAAAAAAATTAATAAATTTTATATAATTTGATTTATCATTAGAGTTATTTGAATCACAACTTAAAATTTTAAGTATTCGAGCAAATTTTTTAAATAAAAAAATTTGTCAAAGTTAAATTTAAAAGTCAACGATGACTTTTAAAAAAGTGCCAAATTTCTGACGTGTGGGAGACTCCTCTGTACGTGAATGCGCAAATCATAATAATCATAGCAGCTGTATATGCGTGTAGGATTTGACGTATAGAACTCATCAATACCAAATGCGTTACGTAGTAATGGCCGGCAAGGTGATGGACAAGAAGGAATGATCGATGCGTGAGAACCAGAAACTCTCAGAATGCCATGTACGTAAGCAGGATTGTTTGTATTCTTTCGTAGTGAAATGAAGAATGATTGCTTGTTGGTGTGAAAGCTGTGGTAAGCATATTGTTAACTAAATTCATCTTGAGCTCCACAAAACTATTAAAATTCCAATTCTGCATACTGTCATTATTTTTTTCTTTTAAAAAACTTTACAATAATGCAAAGACCGCTATGCTTTATAGGTTCTTCCACGGTGGTGTACCTGCAAGCTGCAAATCCAGCTTTCCGTTCCAGTCATAAGGCATCTTAATATTCCCTCCAAATCCAAATCATTGGAACAATTTTGGCGGGCTAATGGTTGTCCAGGATTCTCAGAGACTCCGGAATTTCGATGGGCGGCTCCCATTGCCGGCCCGAATCGCCCCTGGAAAAGGACGGCAGATAGCAACTCACAGGTCTATTCATCTCCTTTTAGCATGATTGGAGGCATCACTCGCACCAGCTCAATTATGGTGGAGGGTTGAGCAACTCAGATCAGAAAAAGGAACAAAAAGGCTAAAACTGGTTTAAATTAATGTCTTATAATATTCAGTAGAATTTTCTGCCCACAAACTCTGTATGTTATTGTGAATGAGCTTACCCCGTCCAATTCACTGAAAAGGTCATCACATAAGCTTATACTGTGAACTGCAATTTTTGAACATCTATAGTCAACTACACCCTGGATAGACAAGATTTTGAGAAGGTAATATTTCATTTATAAACAGAAGGAAGATGCAATAAAAAAAGGAGGGAAGCGATTCCCGCAATGCACATTTGTGGGTCGAAGGAAGCAAATGAAGATGGAGGCAAAGTAAAGGGAGGAAGATGGAATCAAATAAGCTACAGTAGTTAGCTCTTGTGGCAGGATTCCTGGTTAATTCCTCTGTCCTTGAAAAGTGTTACTTTTTTTACTTTGGATTACCACGGGATAATACTCATTTTTGTCTCTGAATTATAATCAAAATCTCAATTTTATCCTTCAACTTTCAAAAGGATTAGTTTAGTCCTTAAACTTTGATTTGAGGCTTAATTTCATCCTTTGTCTGACGTGGCTGCACATGTGGTATGTCATGTCCGCGCTTGTCACACTATGTCAGTTTTAATTTTATAATACGGTTTCAAATCAAATTTTCTCAAACTATTACTTTATTTTATCCTATTTTGAACCATCATATTTCATAAAATTAATGCAAAAATTCGGATATTTTTTTATATTTATATTTTAAAAAAATCAATAATTTTGATGTATCTTAATATGTTCAAAATCAATAATTTAAATATATTTTATTTTTGACATTTATATAGACCTTTTCATTTTTTTTGAAAAAACAAAATATTAAGGCAATCCAAATTTAGGAAATGACATTTTTGTTAACGAAATAAAAAATTTGAAAATTCCTATTTTAAAGATTTTTAAAATTTTTAAATACCAAATATATATTAACCTAGGATGTATAAATATTTTCACATTTGATTTACAATGTACATGTAGGATCTTGTGTTGTTGCATTAATTCTAAGAAACACGATGGTTCAAACAGATCCAAAAACAAAGCTAGATTTAGTAGAAAAATCTATTTGAATTTTAAAATCTAAAATTTAAGTTGACGTGGCGTGCCATGTGCTAACATGACATGACACGTGGACAGCTACATTGGATAAGGATAAAATTGAACCTTTAACTTAAGTTCAGGGACTAAATTGAACTTTTGAAAGTTGAAGGACGAAATTGAGCTTTTGAGAATAATTTAGGGACGAAATTAAGTATTATCCCTTTGACCATTGTCTTATTTAAAACATTTATGAAAATATCATTTATTTTGATATGAATTATTTCATATTAGAAATACTTTAAATATGACTTTTTATTTTAAAATTTATTAAAATTTTTTAAATAAAATAAATGGTCAAAGATGATATCCTAAATAAAAAAGCGACACTTTTTTAGGGACGGAGGGAGTACCGATCACTTCGTAAAATGTGAGATGAACTGCCGGGACAGATCTCTGATATGCTCATTCTCTGTTTCAATAAGACGGACAACCTGCTTTCCAACATAAAAAATGAATTTGTGGTTATATATCACTCGGTTTGATAAATGACAAGACAAATGCAGATCCATTTCCCAAACTAACCTCTCCCATAGAAGGCCGCTGCTCTGGGTTTGTCCTGACACAAAGATACGCTGCCCTGGCTAGGTGATACAACCCATACGTATCATACATTTCTTTTATGCGTTCATCGATTAGTTCATGAAGTGCAAGGCTCTCAACCAACGGCTCTGCCTGAAAAAAATTAAGGTGTAAAAAATTGACTTTTGGGATGTATTCAAACAGATTGACATAACACTTTCTTCAATTTTTTTGACACAACAGTAAGAAGAATTTAGAGACAGACGAATCAATACCCATTGCAATATATGTGTACATTGTCCTCCAAATTCATCAAGCACCTTACGACCAGATATCAGCTGGAAAAGGACAATCCCAAAAGCATAAACATCTGTCCTGACAGAAACTATGCCATATTCAGCATACTCAGGGGCCAAGTATCTGATGGAAACAACAAGAAACATGAGATCACAAAAATGAAAGAATGAGATTGTAACAATGAAAGAATTAGACATTATGTACCCTGATTGCCCTAGAATCCTTGTCTTAATGGAACCATCGCTGGCTTTCCATTTTGCAAGACCAAAATCTCCAAGCTGCGAAAGACAATAGACCTTATAAAATCTGAGTACAGACTTCTGCATAGTGACATGTAGTGATACGTAGTAAGATTTCCAACTCCATCTCACCATAGGAACAAAGTCATGCGTCAATAGTACATTGCTTGGACGCAAATCCCGGTGAATGATTGGACCAGCACGACACTCCTCGTGTAGAAATCGCAACCCTTTTGCTATACCGAGGGCAATAGCATGCCTCGTGTGCCACTCTAGTAAGTTTGCAGTTTTATCTGTTTCACCAAGTAACATAAAAAAGCAATAACAATAATTAGTTTGCCACACATTCATAACATGAATTCATTTCATGCAACGTACCAAATAAATGCCACTCAAGTGAATTGTTGCATATATACTCATACACCAAGATATTGTAGTTTTCTTTGCAGCAATATCCAAGAAGCATAACGATATTTCGGTGCCGGGCAAAACTGAGAACTTGCACTTCAGAGAAGAACTCAGTATAGCCCTGCGAGCTGGTTTCTTTGCGCAACTTGGCAGCAATGACCTGACCATCCTTGAGCTGTCCCTTGTACACATACCCAAATCCACCCTCACCCAACAATTTATCCTTTGAGAAGTCAGATGTTGCAGCTTGAATTTCTGAAAAGGAGAATTTCATGGACTCCTTGATGTAGAGAATTGATTTTAGCCCGCAACCAGTGCAGAGAACTGGTCTTTCTGGTGATTCATACAGGGAGCTTATGTTTGCTTCGATTTGTTTTCCTGTAATGAGCAAAAGAGTACAAAGGTTATGGAGATGGTACATGAGCTTAGAAATAGCATTTATTGGTAGACTGCACCGTTTGATTATGCTTTCAACTTTTGGCGAACATTATCCCTGGGATCTAAAGGATTGGTTTCCACAAAGATTTATTTCGTTAGTATTATATGTGATAACGGTGTGTTTGGAAAGAAATGTTGGTGAGATCTAAATCCTGCGAATGTGATATAATTACTTAGGCTCCCATGTTCTATTTTGCACATGGTTTCATTCTGACAAGCTGCAGTGTCTTATTTAAACATTTGGGAAGAGAAAACCATCTACCAATATTTACATACAAAGCGGTGAAGAAAAATATCATACCCTTAGGTAAGGATTCCATGTCCTCATTTGTGAGAGATATGCCACTCATTGATGGAGTCGAGTATGGCATGGTGCTGACAACCACATTGGAGCTCTCGTGGATCTCGTGATTGTATAGAGAGGCAAGGTAACTTACAGGGGATGATCTGATTGGCACACTGTGTGTATCAGCATCTTGTGCCTTGGCTCTAATATTATCACGTTTAACTGCTAAATGTTGCAGTGCCTTCACTTCACTTGTACTTTTGTTTGACGGACATGTTCTCATGTCCTTCAAATATGTCACCTTTAAGCTATCCTCAAACGCCGCCATCTTGCAGGCTATGTGCTTTTTTAAGTGCCCAAAATCCCTCCTGAAGTGCCTATAAATTAATTATACACTCAATACTAAGTCAGGCCAAGACCAAAGTAGGTACCAAATTTTGTCAGGGATATACTGTCGGTACTGATTGAACAAGAAATGATTCACCAACCTATCTATGACAACCCATGCAGCTTTGCTGGTATTTACTTCTTGGATGATGACAACCTTTGCAGGAGATCCAGGAGATATCTTGAGGGTCACATTAATCTGAATCATAATTCCAAGAGTTAGAATGTCCAAATTGCTAGTTTGGCTGGTAAACCACCTTGTTGTTCAGACACAAAAAATTAGTGTGTGTGGACTACCAAAGAGAATCAATATGGCTATGTCTTATAGAGGAGTTTATTTCCGTATGAAATAAATAGATGTAAGCATTTTACCTTGTTTTTGTGGAGCTCTTCTACCACTTGGCGGAGCTTCTTTTCATAGAAATCAGCTACTTTCACCACCTGTTCTCCTAAGTACTCGTCGTTTGGCCCAAGTACAGATTCTGTACATACTTTGGTTTGGTAGCCCACTGATCACACCAAAAGGACGAGAAAAATCAAGTTTCCGGCAAGTCCCAATATTAACGAGTCAACTTGAGCTTACTTAGAGAATTCAAAGAGAGTGTTGTGCAGTACTATAATATACTATTGTAACTTCGAAGCACTCCTTCCGTTCCTAATTTAATGTAGTGACTTCTAACTCATCTTTACCATTCATTTTATTTAAAAAATTCATTCAAAATATGTAAAATTATAAGCCATGTTTCAAACAAATTTAATGATAAAACAAATTATAATAAAATATATGTAATTTATCATATTTTTTAAAATAATTTGAATGATCAAATTTGATATTAGAAGTCTTAGAAGTCAACGGCGACATTAATTTAGCAACAAAGCGAGTATGATTTTTTAACTGTAGGTTTAATGAAGGGATGCATTAAATAACCATTTGGAGATAGACCATCTGTGACAGAGATGATGTTATTGAAATTTCATGTCAGATCATACTCTCTCTGTCCCAATAGAACCTTATTTATGTATTTTGTAAATTACAACTTTGAACAGTATCTATAAATTTAATTAATTTATTATTATATAAATTATATATTATAAAAATATTTTTCCTAGTGAATCTAGAAATATAAACTTTATTTTGATCATTTAATTAAATTTATAAAAATTACTCCCTCTCTTCACAATTATAAAGTCATTGCAGTATTCAAATTTTGTTCCTCAATACTCCTTACTCCTGTATATTATTTTTACTTTTCAATACACATTTTTCTCTTTTCAACGCACTTTCTCTCTTCTCAATAAATCTCTGTCTCTATTACTTTCCTCCTCATTTTCTGTGTAACATACTTTTTTATTTTTTCTTAATTCCATGTGCTTAGAACTAAAATGACTTATAATTGTGAACGAAGAGAGCATTAGTCAAATTCGTAGTCAACAAAACTTAGAGATAAGCAAATATTGCAACGGAGGAAGTAGTACTGAACTTCCGTGGATTATGATTCTAAGCTTGAATCCCGACATGGTAACAACTGTGGTTCACACGAAACTAAACATTCTGAATGCAGCGTAGATTTCACTATACTGCTAAACAAGGGTCACCTGTTTTCATTTTATGCATTGTTCAGCTTCATTGTGTCGTGTTACTACAAATTTTGTGAATCATGCATCAAAAACAGAAAGAAAGAGAAAATTGTTTCCCTAACATGAATCGCAGCATAAATTTTCTATTTAGCTTCACAACAACTGCTACCATAATCATTAAATTAACACTTTGATTCATTCTAAAAAAACAAAGGAGTTTGTGAATGTGCAAAGTAAGCATAAACTACTGCTAAAGCTGCAAAACCGACATCATTTTTGTTTGGTGTTCAGCTGAATTAACAAACATCTTAAAGATAAAACAATAAGAAAAGAGGTTGCCAATGAATGATGCAAATCTCTTGCGTTCACATGTAGGGGAAGTGGTCATCAACCAAGTGGTAAATTCATCTCATCGGGTTGTGAAGAAGCTAAAAAATGGGTTAGGAGGTGAAATGACCACAATGAATATTAGGGGTAGAAATTATCATCATTAAGTTACTCTTCAAACTTTTTTAAAAGAACTAATATTTTTTTCAAAAATAGTGGGGATTTTGAAATTTTAATTATTTTTAAAACTAAAGAGGTTTTAAAGTTAACCTTAGGTGCACCTATTTACACCCTTAATAAATAATGAGTTAGATTAAGGTAACAGGAAAGATGGATAATTGAATTATACTTCAACACTCTCACTCAGGTGCATCTCATGTACGGCGAAACATAGAATAAGAGTAGGCTGTAATTCATTTTAATAAATTACGTCTGCTAAGATTCGAAACCTCTGTCTTTGATACTATATTGATTTACTATGCCAACCAATTGCATCTAAAAGTTTAAATTAATGAGAAAAGATGAACAATTTACTTATACTTTAACAATAAATTGTAATAGCCTACCAACAAATGATCCAGCCCCTAGACATCTATGAGAAATTACGACCCTCAGTCAAGCAGAGTTGTTGCTCCCGATCCTTTGTCAAAGAATAACTTTCAAACTAACCCTGTTTGGATATAAATTACTTTTGGAGTTTTGGAAGCATACTATAATTTTGTTAAAACTTTGGTTTTGAAAGTGAGTAAAGTAGTGTAATCTTGGCATTACAGTAAAAATACGTTTCATATGTGCTTAGCCAGAAATTTTTTTTTTGCAGTTCCAAAACCATAGTATT